>PVJC01023528.1:0-26327 GCA_004026665.1 Murina feae | reverse complement strand
GTGGACTGACAATTTTCGGGGGTTAAGGGTGTTGGGGATGCGTGAAGAGACTGGACAATAATTGTACACCTATGGATGAGGACAATGGGGGGGCAAGGTCAGAGGTTGGGGTGGGAATTGGGAGGAGGGGAGCTATGGGGGAAAAAAGAGGAACAACTGTAATAATCTGAACAATAAAGATAAATTAAAAAAAAAAACATAAGAAAAAAAAAAGTTATTAGAGCTCTTGAGGGCCAGCTTGGAAAGGGACTTAGTAGACCTGTGCTGTTATGTGTTCCCTAAAAAATGCTCCTTTAAAATAAAACAGAAATTACTAAGGAATGACCCAACTGGTATGGCTCAGTGGTTGAATGTTTACCTATGAATCAGGAGGTCACAGTTCAATTCCCAGTCAGGGCATATACACAGGTTGTGGGCTTGATCCCCAGTGGGGGCATACAGGAGGCAGCCAAACGATGATTCTCTCTCATCATTGATGTTTCTCTCTCTCTCTCTCCCCTTCCTTTCTCTTAGTAATTTAAGAAATTACTAAGGAATGAAAAAAAAATCATTCAACAATGCATGATAAACAGTCTAGTAAAGGATTACCTAATGAACTCTCTAAAGTGTTAATAAAAGAGAGAACCACAAAAGAGCCTAGTATATCCTAGGATAACAAAATACAGCAGTGAGACTCAACAGAAATAATTGAAATTCAATATTGTCCTTGAGATATGCCCAACAGCAAACTGGAAGTTATCAATAAAGGGCACACAGTTAAGTCAGAATTGAGTACTGAGGGTCCTGTGGAATTGCCACCATGTGGGGCCCTCATTTTGAAGAAAATTTAAAATAGAGACTAACTGAAAGACAAAAATGAACTTATTAAACTTGCCAAGCAATAGAGACCTGCATTTATTTGAAAATACAGTCTTTCCCAAATAACCCTTTAGCCAGTCTTATATGTTACACTCAGTATGCACAGAGGATTCTGATTGGCCTGTAGACCAAATATGAACAGCTTCAACATTCTATAAGACTCATTTATCCTGGCCTCCTGGTCCCTGATGTGATTTTTAAAATTGACATATAATACATATACCATAATATTCACCCTTTTAAAGTCTCTAATTCAGCATTTTCTTTACTATAGTCATGAAGTTGTGCAACCATCAGCACTAATTCCAGGTTATTTTTCTCACCTCAAAAAGAAACTCTGTACCCATTAGCAGTTATTCCCCATTCCTCCATGTAATATGTGGTCTGGCTTTTTTCACTTAGCATAATGTTTTCAATGCTCATCCATGTTACAGCATGTATCAGTGCTTCCTTGTTTTTAAGTTTGAATAATATTCCATTGTGGATATTACACATTTTGTTTAACCAGTCATCAGGTGATGAACATTTGAGTTATTTCTGTTATTTTGACTATCTAATCTAATAAAAGAGTAATATGCCAATTAGCCATCACTCTGAGACACCTAAGCCACACCCACCAGCCAAACCATGCCCACCAGCCAATCAGAGTGGCTGTATGCAAATTAACCCAGCCAAGATGGTGGCCAGCAGCCACGGAGCTAGAGTAAACAGGAGGCTTCTGTTGCACCAGGAGTAAACTGCATTCCTAGGCCAGCCGGGTCTCTGCTACAGGTAACAATGTTTGGGCTACACAGGCGGTGGGGCTGTGGCACGGGCCAGGCAGCACCATGGCAGTGGTGGTGCCTGATGCTGCGGTGGTGGCTTCCAAGGAGCCAGAGGCAACTGCGATGGTGGAGCCCAAGGCTGGGGAAGAGGACAGTCTCAAGGTCCGAGTGCTGCAAAGTCTGCGGGGCAAGATCTGTAAGCAGGGGCCCACTGATGGGATGCAGGCCTGCAGGTGGTGTGGCCTCCAGCAGCCCAGAGGTGGCCGCCAAGTGGTAATCACCGGGAGGCGCAGCCCCTCAGAGGGGGAGGAGTGCGGGGAAGCAGGCCAGCCTGAGGGGAGGGTGCTGCCTGTTTCCTGGGCTCCCAACCTGGAGGAAACGGGCCGCCCGTGGGGCTCGGGGGCCAAGGCACAAGTGTAGGGGCAGGGCTGGCCGGACACCTGTGCTCGCCCGACAGGCTGCGACGGGACTGGAGCAGTGAGGCCACGCTGATAGTGACTCGGACAGGATGTAGCGGCTTCCTTTGTGCAGGTCTCACACTCACATCCCACCGTGCACCCGCCTCATGCATTTCCTTCTCGCAGGTTAAGTCCTTCTGGGGACGAGCCACGTGAGTTGACTTCATACAAAATGTTTGCTTAGAGGCTCTGAGCACTACAGACAGACTATTTCAGCCCAGTCATTTGGATGGGATTTTTTTTTTTGTTATTGGAAATAAAAGGACCCTTTGGTGTCAGAGTGCCTTTTTTTTTTACAGTATTGTATGCAGAGGAAACACTTTTTCCGCCCCCGCATTTGTAATCTCTATCAATAAAACTTACTTTTGCCTCTGTCAAAAAATAAAATAAAGGTAACAATGTTTCAATTATAGAAGCCACGGAGCTGAAGCGAACAGGAGGCTTTGTGCCTGCTTAGGCCTCTGCTCAAAGAAACAAAATTTCAATTATAAACACCAGAAACCTGACTCCAGCCAGCCTCGCTGAGACGTTGGGTTAATGGGAGCTGTGGGCAGCCTGAAAACGGCCCTCAGCCCCTCACCCAGGCTTCCCAGGCACCCCAGTAGGGACCCAAACCCTGAACGGGCTGTGGGCAGCCTGAAAATGGCCCTCAGCCCTCACCCAGGCTGACCACACCCCCATGGAGTGAGGGTCCCCACTGGAGGGCTTGGCCAACCTGCAAACAGCCCATCAGCTCCTCACCCAGGCTGGCCAGGCACACCAACAGGTGGCTATCCCCCAAGAGGTCCCAGACTGTGAGAGGGCACAAGCCAGGCTGAGGGACCCCCCGAATGCACAAATTTTTGTGCACTGGGCCCCTAGTTGTAAATAATGTTATGAGCATTTATGACCAAGGTTTTGTGTGGACATATGTTTTAATTCTCTTGGTTATATATTGAAAAGTAGAATTTCTAGGTCACGTAGTAGCTCTATATTTAAACTTTTGAGGAGCTGTTTACCAAAGCATCGACATCATTTTACATTTCCACAGCAATATATAAGTGCTTCTTTTTGCAGACACTAAAGTATACAATGCTTCCTTAAAAAGACACTCAGGAGCCTCCAAAATGAATCAAACACAGATTATTGATGAGAACTTCCATGAGGGATAATTGATTCCATCTTCATGGGTACTCCGCAGCTACAATTCTCACAGTGCGAATAGCACAACTAGAAATGATTCAAAGTTGTCTCTAACCTACCAGAGTAACATATGATCCCACTTCTGTTCTAAAGCCCAACAAGCTAGTTTAAACTCATTGACTAAAGTTGTCAGATAATCGTACAGTCTGTGATTTCCTCTTGGTCAACCAAGGGGAAGTTTGGACTAAAGCAAATACTACTTGCTGCACCTATGTAAATAAATCCAAAGAAAATATAAAAAGGCACCTGACTCCCTACAATAGGCCCAAATGAATTCTAGAATATGTTTTCATTGCCTGGGTTTTAATAATTTAGGTCCTTGGCTTCCAGGACTATCAAAATACTAATAGTCATTTTGATTCTGATAATTTCTTATGTTACAATTGGTCAATATAGCCTGTCTAGGATCTTAAGTACTGGTAGGGCCCTTAAGATTGAGATATGCCCAACAGCAAACTGGAAGTTATCAATAAAGAGCACACAGGTCAAAACTGAGTGCTCAAGAATTGAGGGTCCTATGGGATTGACACCATATGGGGCCTTCATTGTCACAACAGATGGCTCAATAACATCCTGCAACAGAAGAAAATATTAACCCTGGTTCAATTATAGGCTACAGCCAACTACAGAAGTGTATGCTCTTCTTAGTCAGCAAAATCTTGGCAATGATGAAAATCTGGATGAATGTTCTGAGGCCTAACTTTGTACTTGACCAAAAAAGAGGACTGAGAAAGAACAGACCCTAATCGCTGGAACTGATTTGATGCTCATAGCTAGACTTAAATATTTTATAAGCTGGCCTGATACTCATTGGCCACTTTGTTCTCAGTTCTTTTTCTCATACAAGGTTATTTTGAGAACATGATAAAACAAAATAAAGCCACTTTCATAGAGACAGAATGGATGTGGGGAGGGGAATAAGGAGTTATTATTAGTGAGTATAGAGTTTTAGTGCTATAAGGATGGATGTTAGTGATCATTGCATAATATTGTGAATATATTTGATACCACTGAACTGTACACTTAAAATGGTTATGATGTTAATTTTATGTATATTTTATCAAAATTTTAAAAATGTAAAAAAAAGACCACATCGTAGTTTTGTTTAAGCACAGGTAAAAGCAAGGTCATAGAGATACCCACTAAATATCTAGTCATAGAATTGTCCCCATTTTCTGACAGCATTCAATCTAGAGCTAATGTTCCCCTAAATCTTTCAATCAAAGCCTAAATCCTATAGTAACTTTTTTCTAACATCTTCTTATTGAGATACCTTACAGTTACCTGTGGTGTGTGTTCTTCCTTGCTACAATGAATAATAAAGCACACATATTTAACTACTAGGGGCCCGGTGCACGAAATTCATGCACTGGGAGGGGGGGGTTTCCTCAGCCCAGCCTGCCCCCTCTCACATATTGGGAGCCCTCAGGGGGTGTCCTACTGAGAGTTTAGGCCCGCTTCCTGCTCCCCTTGGGGAGTGGGCCTAAGCCACAGTCTGGCCTTCCTTTGTGGGAGGCTAATCAGGCTAATCAGGGGAAGCCACTTGCACCATCACCCCGCTGCTGCAGCCATTGCCAGTCACCGCAGCCACCATGATGTTTTCATCAACACGGACTCCAGTCCCTTCACCATTAAAAAATGTCAACTTTCTTTAGGCATTTTCAAGATGTGTCTTTCATAGGATATGACATTTCTTTCTTTCTTTTTTTTTATCCTCACCTGAGGGTATGTTTCCATTGATTTTTAGAGAATGTGGAAGAGAAGGGAAAAACAGAAAGAAACGTCAAAGTGAGAGGAACACTTTGATTGGTTGCCTCCTGCATATGCCCTGACCTGGGTCCTGGCCAGGAAGGAGCCTGCAACCTAGGTACATACCCTTGGTCAGAATTGAACCCAGATCCTGCAGTCAGCAGGCTGAGCATTATGCACTGAGCCAAACCAGCTAGGGCAGGATATGACATTTCATAGCCCTCCAGCAGTGGACCTTCATTTTTTTTCTCCAGGAGTGTGGTGGAAAAACCTTAGATTGCCTTTAGGGATTCTTATTACCCAAGTTACTAAGAATATTACCAGTGGCATACAGGGAGCTTAGCCAATGAGCAGTAAGAAAAGGTGTTTCCTCTGTAGTTCACTCCAATCCCAGCTCCACCCCTGCCTAGGCCTGTAACCTCTGGCCGAGGATGCAGGACTGGGCAGGGCACCCCCAAATCCCTCCGATTGCCAGCTTCACAGAGCCCAGGCCTCTGCGATCACTGGCTCTGATCCTGCCCCCTGCCATCGCCAGCTCTGCCCTTGCCCCACTGGCAGCCTCTGGCCAAGGCTGTGGGTCTGGGCAGGGGACCCCCAGGCTTCTGCAATCACAGGCTCTGCCCCTGCCCCACTGGAAGCCTCTGGCCAAGGCTACAGACCTGGGCAGGGGACCCCCAGACCCCTGCTTTGCCAGCTCCACCAGTGCCCAGACCCCTGCGATCTGTGGCCTTGCCCCTGCCTAGGCTTGAGGCCTCTAACCCAGGCCTTATGCATGGGTAGAGCACCCTCATACCCCTCCGATCACTGGCTCTGCCCTTGCCCATGCCTTAGTCCTCTGGCCTGGGCAGGGGACCCCCAGCCCCCTCTGATCACCTGTTCTGCCCTTCAGGCCCCCGCCTCCCCTGCCACTTGCCTAGCTAACAGGCCTGACGACTTCAGTGGCGGGGCTGAGCTGGACTGGGCGCCTCCATCTTGTGGCCATGGGGACAGCCATCTTTGTCACTAGTGCCTAATTTGCATATTACTCTTTTATTAGATAGGATAGGTGTGTTCTTTTTTTTTTCTTTTCTAGCTTATATGGTCTTTTGAGTAATACTTGCCTAAATTCCAGGAGGGCTGTTTTTTAAAAATATATATTTTTATTGATTTCAAAGAGGGAGATAGAGGGAGAGATAAAAACATCAATGGTAAGAGAGAATCATTGATCGGCTGCCTCCTGCACACCCCCCACTGGGGATTGAGCCCACAACCCTGCATGTGCTCCTGACCAAAATTGAACCTGGGACCCTTCAGTCCACAGACCAATGCTCTATCCATTGAGCCAAACTGGCTATGGCTACAGGTGTGTTCTTCATAGTCGTTGGCTGAAGGGCATTGACAATATATATGAATTATATTTTTAAAAAAGCAAACAGCAATCAATACAAGTTATTTATTCTTTTCTTCAATTTATAAAGTAAACATTCTTGTAACCACACCCAGCTTTAGAAATAGAACTTTATCTCCACATGTCCGATTTCAATTGTAACCCATTCCCTCCCCACAAAAGTACCCATTTCCAGACTCTCAGTAATAACTAGAGGCCTGGTGCATGAAATTCATACACAGGGGTGGGGATGGGGAGGCGGGAGGGTCCCTCAGCCCAGCCTGTACCCTCTCCAATCGAAGACCCCCTTGGGGGATGTCCAACTGCAGTTAGACATCCCTCTCACAATCCAGGATCACTGGCTCTTAACCACTCACCTGCCTGCCTGCCAGATCACCCCTAACCACTCGGCCTGCTTGTCTGATCACCCTAACCACTCGTCTGCCTGTCTGATCACCTCGAACTGCTCCCTTGATGGCCTGATCACCCTAACTGCTCCCCTCTGCTGCCTGATCTCCCCCTAACTGCTCCCTGCTGCCAACCTGATTGCCCCCTAACTGCTCCTCTCTGCTGGCCTGATCTTTTGCACTCGGGGTGGAGGGGGGAGGTCCCTCAGCCAAGCCTACGCCCTATCGCAGTCTGGTACCCCTTGGGGGATGTCCACTTGCTGGCTTAGGCATGCTCCCTGGGCAATCGGGCCTAAGCTGGAAGTCAGACATCCTCTGGCAACCCAGGAGCTCTCAGGGGATGTCCACTTGCCAGTGGGGAACAGGCCTAAGCTGCAGTTGGACATCCATAGCGCTGCTGAGGAGGCAGGAGAGGCTCTCACCACCACTGCTGTACTGGCAGCCATCAGCCTGGCTTGTGGCTCAGCAGAGTTCCCCTTGTGGGAGTGCACTGACCACCAGGGGCATCTCCTGCATTGAGCATCTGCCCCCTGGTGGTCAGTGTGTGTCATAGTGACCAGTTATTCCCAGTGGTTCTGCTGTTAGAGTTAATTTGCATATTACTCTTTTATTATATAGGATAGAGGCCTGGTGCATGGGTGAGGGCCAGCTGGTTTGCCCTGAAGGATGTCCCGGATCAGGGTGGGGGTCCCTGCTGGGGTGCCTGGCCATCCTGGGTGAGGGGCTGATGGCTGTTTGCAGGCTGGCCAAGGCCCCCAGCCACCCAACATCCCAGTGAGGCTGGCTGGAAGCAAGTATCTGAGATTTATTTATCTTCTAAAATTGAAACTTTGTTGATTTAACTGGAACCCAGGTCAGATTGCCCCTGACAACCCAGGCTCCCCCAGTGCTTCTTTGAGCCCAAGCCGGCTGGAAGCAGATATCTGGGGTTTATTTATCTTTTATAATTGAAACTTTGTTGCCTTGAGCAGAGGCCACAGCTGGCCAAGGCAGGCAGGGACCTTAGCTTCCTCCATTGCTGGAGCAAGCCTCCTGCTTATTCCAGCTCAGTGGCTGCTGGCCGCCATCTTGGCTGGGTTAATTTGCATATAGTCACTCTGATTGGCTGGTGGGTGTGGCTTAGGTGTAGCAGAGTGATACAAATTTGCATATTACTCTTTTATTACATTAGATTATTTGGAATACTTTTATTAATGAATACTTTTATCTACTTTCAATTATCTGTAGGTATAGTTCATGTAGAAAAGGTATAGTTCATGCACTAGAGAAGGTTCCTCAGCATGGCCTATGATTTTTAAAAAATATTTTTTATTGATTTCAGAGAGGAAGGTAGGAGAGATAGAAACATCAATGATGAGAGAGAATTATATTGCTTTTTGCCTTGGTTTTTCATTTTTCAAGATAGTAGATTGGTTCTTCTGAAGGTAATCAGCTTGTTTTTTATGAGCTCATGGACTCAAACATATTTGATGGGTTTTAATCAGTGGAAATATGTTTATGACACTCAGATTGTTCTATCTTTGGCCAGTTGGAGCCTTTTCCATAGGCTCCTGAATGGCTTAATCTACTCATGGTCATCTTGTGGCATCTTTGATTTGTGGTATGTGCAACTGTTTTAAGCTCATCTTTTACATTTTTTGCCCCATATCTGTAACCGGTGTTTCTCCAAGACACCCTGGATGGTAATCTAGGCATTAGGAATGCTCATTGCTATGAGTTGGTCATTGTTTCCAACACTTAGAAATATATGTATACACTAGAGGCCTGGTGAATGAAAATTCATGCACTGGTGGGGGGTCCTTAGCCTGGCCTGCCCCCTCTCACAGTCTGGGAGCCCTAAGGGGTGGGAGGAGATCTGGTGATCAGGGGAAGGGAATGCCCCCATCACACCTTTGCTGATGCCACTGACAGCAGTGCAAGCCTCAGCCAGCCCTGGTTACCTGAGACTTGGGCAGCCCTAGGCAGCTAGACAGCCACCATCCAAGGCTTGCCTGCACCTCAGGCCGACCCTGGGCAGCTGGGCAGCCGACAGCAGAGGCTGGCCTGTGCCTTGGGCTGTACCTGGGCAGCTGGGGGGCTTGAGAGGACTGGGGGACTCCAGAGGCAGTTGCGCAGCTACTGCCCCTGTGAGGCTGAGGGGACTGGGAGCCACCATCTTGCGGTTGTGGGCACTGCCATCTTTGAGGGCAGGGCAGTCAATTAGCATATTACCTTTTTATTGGCTGTGGGTGCCGCCATCTTTGAAGGTGGGGCAGTCAATTAGCATATTTTCTCCTTATTGGCTGTGGATGCTGCCATCTTTGTGATGGTGTAAGGGTCAATTAGCATATTCTCTATTAGATAGGAATATATATATATATATATATATATATATATATATCATATATACCTTTTATGATTTTTTAAAAATATTTTTTATTGATTTCAGAGAAGAAGGGAGAAGGAGAGATAGAAACATCAATGATGAGAGAGAATTATTGGTTGGCTGCCTTCTGCACGCCCTAGGAATCAAACCGTAACCTCCTGGTTCATAGGTTGACTCTCAACCACTGAGCTACGGCAGCCGGACAACATATATACCTTTGAACTTAACCTTTCTATGTTACATCTGTATCTCTTTTTTTTTCCATACCAAAAATGCTGGTTCTCAAGGATACAGAGGATTATGAATTGAATATTCTCTTTATTAATTGTTCATTTATTTTATCCTAAATTATCATATAGTCTCAAAATAGAAATACTAATATTATTATCAATATGATTATTGAGAACTTACATAAATTGTGTATATATTATCCCCATTCCTTTCTCACTTTTTTTTTTTTTAGGAAAAAAGATTGACAAACTCTTCATTTTTTAATATTTTAGTTTAAACTGCAGCATTCAGTGGTTTTTAGTATATGCTGTGCACCTGAAAATAATACAGAATAATACTGAATGTAAACTGTGATTGAAAAATAGTATTAAAAAGTTATACAATCATCACCATTATATAATTCCAGGATATTTCCATGACTCCTAAAAGAAAACTTGTGCCTTCCTTTATTCCATCCCCTGGTTCTTGGCAACCACTAATGTACTTTCTGTCGCTATGAATTTAAATGTTCTGGATCTTTCATGTAACTGGAATTACATAATATGTGACTGTTTGTGACGGGTTTCTTCCATTTAGCATGAAGTTCTCAGGCTCATCTGTGTTATAGCACAGAAAACAAGCTATTTTTTAAGGAAAATAAATAAATCAGTACAAGAATGATTTGGCATCTTTAGCTCAATGGTTAGAGCATTGGCCTGTGGACTGAAGGGTCTTGGGTTTGATTCCCGTCAAGGGCATGTACCTTGGTTGTGGGCTCGATCCCCAGTAGAGGCATGCAAGAGGCAGCCGATTGATGATTCTCTCTCATCATTGATGTTTCTATCTCTCCCTCCATCTCCCTTTCTTTCTGAAATCAATAAAAAAATTAAAAAAAAAAAAAGAAATCTGGGCCACAGTCTGCTTATGTGGCTAACAACCAAAGGCCTTGTTCTCCATCTATGATTAGCCTTGGGTTCTAATATGGCTGCAAGACCTGAGTCAGATTTGACTAGTGAAGAAAAGACCACAACTTTTGAACCTCTTTCTCTCTCTACACTGACCAGAACCTACCCAAGTGAGACTACCTTCAAGGAAGGTTATGCAAAGTTGTCCCCAAGACCCAGTAATCTTTCCCACCATCCCTCACCCCAAGGCTCTGGACCTCACCTTCCTGTATGTATCTGTCTGATCACAATGAGTAGGATAATGTGTTTATGAGTCAGCAACTTGAGAGGCTCTCGAAGGCAGGGGCCATGTTTTACTCACTTTATACCCTCAGTGCCTGGTCCAGAGAATGCTGTTAATTAATGTGTGGTCTGTCCCCAACCAGATTGTGAGCTGCCTGAGAAGAGTGGCTTTACCTCCTAACCGCCTCCTTTTCTTCTCCTATAGTAAAGCTAGACACAAGATTGAGAGCAGAGTGGGAATGTAGATGAGCAATAGTTTAATTCAAGATTCAAAAATCTCCACTGTAGGACTTCTGTATAATATCTTTATTTAACTCAGGAAGATGTTTCCTACACATTTCTAGATACGTGGATATGAATTTTTCTATCACATTTAGTAAGTTGTTTTTATGCTTTTACATATAATAAATGCAAACAAGCAAGTACAGTGCAGGCTAAAATGAAAAGTTCCTTGCATACAAACATTTAAAAAAGACATGCTGATACAGGGTATAGAGAAAGGAGACCGATAGAAGGTGATTGAATTACCACCCTCTAATCCTGATCTGATCCTGGTTCCTCGATATAGGACTCTCTCTGCTCTTTGCTTTTCTAAGACCTAAGTTCCTAGCTCCTCCTGGATAGGAACAGAGGCTGTCTAAGGCCAGAGGCAGCACTGTTCCTGTCTGCAGAAAGGAAGGGAATCCTCCCAGGCACATGTGGTCCCAGACTTATGTGGTCAGATTCTTCAGCCTTGCTCAAGTGGGGAGCCCATCTCTGTGCCAGTATCTTGGGTTGCCTCTTCTCTTCACTTTTGATGGTTCCCAGTTGTCAAAGAGATTGGACAGGCCCTGATGTGGCTTGTTCTAAATGTTTCTCAAGCCAGTCAGCCCCCACAGAAAGCCAGCTAGATGCTGGGCCCAGAAACTTCCAACAAGCTCCAGAGAGCTGAGAACCTCCTAACCCTATCAGATCTCCTAGCTCAAGCACTGTAACAGAAGGCTCCATCAGCTCCTACAGTGTCCACTGTCTGCATTCAGTATGCAGAGGGGAAAGTCCAGGGTGGGGTACAGGCACAGCCCTTCAGGCTGCATCCAGACAGCAGAATATCAGCCAGCCCAATATTAGCGGCTTTCAAGCTAAAGCTTAGACCTCCTTGGGCCATCCTCCTGTCCTGTCTGGGCAGCCAGGCTAAAGAGACAGTTATGGGCCTTATTTCAATCGGTGTATCTTACTTTAATTGATGTACGGTGAACTAGTGGGAGGGACATGATATGGAAGGTAGGGGGGTCTCATTGTGGCCCTGTGCTTGACTTTACGTCCATCCCCAGTACCACCAGAGACATAAGCCTGAGTGGCTCTTACAGGTACAAGGCTCTGCAGGACTCTCAGGCGCCTACGAGCGAACCTGCACCTGAAAGTGCTCACAGCGGGCATGCTTCATTGTCAGTCCATAGATGGGGGTCATGTCTACCTTCACGCCTGGTGGCATGATGAATTCTATCTGCTGCAGGATGATGGCCAGGAAGAGAAAGACCTCAAATCGGGCAATGTTTTCACCAATGCACCTCCGCTTGCCAAGGCCAAAGAGAATCACCTGCTCACTTAGTGCCTTGTTGATAGTGCCATTGGGGGTGAGAAAACGTTCTGGTCGGAACTCAGATGGGTCATCCCACAGTTTCCTGTAATCAGAGAGAGTAACTGAAGAGGCAGCTCAGAAGCATCTAGGGGGTTGCACCTCAGCCCACAAGAATGGAGGATAGGCAAATGGCCAAGAACAGCAGGGTCTGAAACTCAGAAGAGGGTGGAGTTTCTGCTGCCCCATCTCAACTTACTGATCATGGTTGATCTGCCACTGGTTCACAAAGACACAACGTCCCTTGGGGATGTAAAAGCCACACAAATTTGTGTCTCTGGTAGTACTGGGGAAGGAGGAAGCTCAGTTAAGCTCAGGGCCACATGAGATCCCTCTAACCCCCAGACCATGTCCCTCTCACCAGCCCTGTATCAGACAGAAGTAGTTCTATGGGGCCTCACCTGTGGGGGATGGTGAAGGGGACAAAGGAAGAGTGTCGGAAGGTCTCCAGGATGAAGGCCTCCAGATAGGGCAGCTGGGGTCTGTCAGAGAGCCGTGGCCGCCGTACCCTCCCAATCACTGTGTCTGCAGGGCACAAAGGACCAGACAGATGAAGGTGCCTCCCACGGCCGGGTTCCCTGCATTGAGCACTTTGAAGGAGGTCACCACCTACCAAGCTCCTGCTGGATCTTCTTCTGCACACCGGGGCTTGTCACCAGGTACATGAGGCTCCAAGAGATGGCAGTTGTGACTGTGTCAAACCCTGGCCAGAAAAGAACAGAAGGAGAAGTTTGGTGGTTGATGGGGTAGGGCAGTTGAGTATAGGAAAGGCAAATGGGGTACCTCATACCAGCTCCAAAGAGGTCCAAGACGACACTAACAATCTTCTCATCTGACAGCTGGATATTGGCATTCTCATCCAGCTTCTTGTCCTGACAATGTTCAATCAGGCTGTCTGTGATGTCTCGGATGTGGCCCTGAGTACAGAAGGCCCACAGGTGAGCAAGATCCCAAGCCAAGACCTTTCCATCAGATCTGGTCCCTTACTATCCCTAGTGTCTTTGTTCAAGAGATGACACCTCCACTCACATACTCAAGGCTGCCATCCCAGCTTTTCTCTGCCTGTCAAAGGTTCTCTCCTGCCCCAACTCATGGGAAACCTGACAGAGTCTGCTATCATTATCATCTGGACGTTCTCTTTACTCTTGTATATATACTGTATATATTGACTTTAGAGAGGAAGGGAAAGGGAGAGATAAAAACATCAATAATGAGAGAGAACCACTGATTGGCTGCCTCCTGTACACCTCCCACAGGGGATCAAACCACAACCTGGTCATGTATCCTCACCGGGAATTGAACGATGACTTCCTGGTTCATAAGTCGATGCTCAACCACTGAGCCACACTGGCCGGGCCTCATTACATTTTTCTCTCTCATGAGGCCAGAAGACTAACTTTTTAATTCTTCCTAGTCCCTATAACTTTCCTAGGGTACAGCATGGACTGGCTATTCAGTAAATATTGCTGTCTATTAGAAGGATAAAAGGACTGGTCAAGAAAATGTTCTATTCCCCTGCCATGGATGGAGTCCCATCCATTACTAACTTCAAAGTCCCAGGGTGAAGTCCCCTAAGAGTCTGCCAAACCCCATGCTGCACCAGTCAGTTATCATTGACCACCTTACCCCTGACCCTACCTGCTCCTCACCACCCACCTGCCTCTCCCCAGTCTGTACCTTCTCAAACGTTTTATAGTGTTCCTTCACCATCTTTTGCATGAAGATGTAGAACTTCTTATTCAGGTCCTTGAAGGTATTCAGGGCAGAGTTGGGCAGGTAACGGAGGATAGGGAGGAAGTCAGCCGGGTTTCCGGAAGCAGCCACCTCTCCGAACTCATTACTCAGGTTGACTAAACTAAGTAGCTCTTGATCATCATGGTCATAGCGCTGACCAAAGCACATGGCACATATGACGTTGGCCACTGACACCACTACATACCTGTAGGGGTCAAAGTGTCCAACCGTTGCCATCAGCTCCTGGAACTTGCTGATGAGGGCCTCAGCCTCCTTGCTCACATGCTCCTCCAAGTAGCAAGAAGACGAGGAAGTCGGGTCTGAAGCAATAGAGAAACTCTTCATGGCATTTTGGGCCAGACGACGGCGGGCAGCCCACACGGGTCCAGAGTCTGGGTTAAAGGTCATGCTCTGGCCATCAGAGATGAGGGTGAAGCTGTAGAGGTCAGGCCGGCCCTTGAAATCGTCGCCCTGCCGCACCAGGGCCTGCCTGATGGTGTCCAGGCCACTGAGCACCAGAACAGGTGTGCAGCCAATGCGGATCTCTAGCACGTCCCCATAACACTGGCTCAGTCGTGACAGCACCAGGTGTGGGTTCTTCCTCAAGGTCAGCATGTTTCCAAGCAGGGGCCAGCCCCAGGGCCCTGGGGGACTCTTCAAGCCTTTGGGGACCCGAGGCTGCCAGGCCCTGAACACCCAGAATACTAGGCAGAAAGTGGTGGAGGCCAGGAGAAGTTCTGTGGCCGAGATGGGGATGGAGAGTCCAAACACAGAAAGCATGATCAGCGTAGAGATGGCAAGGTGGCCACTGAAAGGTGGGCAGGAGGGAAAGATCAAGACATCATACAGGGGAACAGGAGGAACAATGTCCTAAATTATCCGCATGGCAATTAAGAGAAAACCTTATCTACAATTGCTCACTGAGCATGAAGGGGAGGAGGAGGTGGGAGAAGCTATTGAGCTGCCATTGTGTGCCAAGAATTTCTATATTCTTCATTCAGTCCTGGCCACAGCCTATGAGGTAGGCTGAAGTAAAGCTCAGAGAAGGTTAAGTAACTTGCTCAAAGTCACATAGGCAAGAAGTTTTGGATCCACATGTTCAACTCAAATTGTTTAATTCCAGAACACCCTCTCTTATCTGTGCACCAATTTAAAATAGCGCTTCCCAATGTCACTCTGTGATTTCCATATACATCTGCACTATTACTTTCTTCACATCTTTCTAAAATCAACTTTAAATCTACCCACTTACCATCATTCCAAACAATCATATCTGTGTGAAAGTACAAGTTTGATTTTTTTCCCTCCTAACATATGTTAAAATAAACACATAATTGATATGCATCACCTAAATCCCCTTAAGTAATACCACACTTACGGAAACACTACTCTTGGGAGAACTAGGTATCATCCACCCCTTTAGCCTCATTTCACATTTGGGGAAATTGATCTTCAGAGGGTACACTGACTTGGCTAAAGTTACCCAGTAACCAGTGACTGAGCTAGGATTCAGACCTCTAGCAAAAGTTCCCTGGGAGATTTTCAGCTCCTGTCATAGCTACCTCCCTTTAAAGAGTGTTTCCAGAACCCTCAGTTCTCTCCTGCTCAACTCCAGGGTCTAGGGTGTCCTGTCAAACCCTGGGAAGGGGGTAGGGGATAAAAAGACCACTGCCTAAGCCACATGGCTCTCAGCCCCAGCTCTCTGTTTAAAAGCAGCTGGAGACCAGTTAGATTGAGGTCCCAGTCACAGAAATCTATGCCAGAGTCTTTGTTGTGCTCAATTCTCACTGAAGGGCACTCAATATGGGGAGCTTGGCTGTATGGTTCCTACCTCAAGTACTATAGCTGTCTGTGTAGGGAGGCTTCCTGGAGGAGCTGGATCCCAAAGTACACACACAAAAGTCCTGACTCCCTAAGTGAACTGGGAACACTGCTGGCCTTGGTATGCCATGGTGTTCCCTTACACACATTGGGTGCCCCAAGGAACTCTAGCCATACTTAGCAAGATGGTAGGAGCCCAAGATATATGTGATGGGTGAGTTACCAAGGACTGGTGGTCAAGTCCCTGAAGCTGACAGTCTCTCACACTGACTGCTCCCCAACAGACACCAGAGAAGACAGTCAATGGGATAGGGAAGGCCTCTGGGCAGTGCCCAGGACTCTTGCTCAGATCTCTTGTCCAAGCCAGCACATCTTGGCTCTGACAAGCCATGCCTTGGGAGGGTAGAGCCAGTAAGGGATAGCTTTTAGATAAGGCAGGCACAGGTGGTAAGAACACAACCTGCCCCCTCCATTCACCCTGACCATCCAGGGAGAAGCCCACCTCATCACACAACCTGAGAGAGGCTATATATGCACCCAGCTTAGGTAAACTGCGTTCTTATTCCACACAACAAGGTGACTCTGATGGGGAAGGCCAAGGCATTTAGAGAGCCATTGCGGGATAAAGCTGGAGTCTGGGTCCTGGAGCCTGAACTGGGTCCATCTGGATCTAGGTTCTAATACTAGCTGTGGAACATTGGGCAAGTCCTGCCCTTCCCTTGGCCTCAGTTGCCTCTTAGTTACTGCTTAGTCACTAAGGTCACCCCTAGCCTTCTTTTTTGAGGTGCTAGACCAGTGATTACCTAGGAAGACCTGGAGGCATCAAAATTTTCCTTCTATTGGGAGGGGAGGGGCAAGCCAGAAGTCCCCAGCACTCACCTGTAGTTGTGAGGAGGTGCTGAACTGAGCTGGGAAGAGTAGTCTCAGAGGCCAGGACCCCAAAGAAGATCAAGGAAGGCTCCAAGCAACTGTCACCTTCAGGGTGAGGGTGAAGGCACAACCAACTTTATAGGCAGCTTGCGCGTGGCCACGCCCCTTGGCGCTGTGATGCAACTAAGGGAGGGGCGGCATGAGGGGGGATAGTCACTCTAGGGTGGATGGGAAGTGGGGGAGCGGAGACACAGGGACAAGTAAGAACCCACTATGGGGACGCCTCTTCCAAGTGCTGGCACGTAGTAGTGTGAGGGCTGGGGACGCCTGGGATCTGCAGTTCCACGGTACCCCTTGGGCAGCGCAGAGGCCGGGTGAGGCGGGGGTTTGGGGCGAAGTCCCAGCACAGCCCGCAAAGAGGGAATGGGGACCCTCCTACCCGGGCTTGGGGACGCCTCATCCTCATTTTTGTACCCACTGGACCTGTAAGTGCCTCCCCCTCACTACTAGAGGACCGGGACCAACCAGCAGGGGCGGGGCTCCTTTTCCCGGTTTACTGTCCGAGCTCGCGTGAGAAGCGGGGCCGGAAGGCCAGCGGCGCCGATGAGCTGCCCTTTCCCCCACCCGGCGTCCCAGAGCCCCCGGAGCCCCCGGGGCCCGCAGCTAGCAAAAAGGTCCGCGCTCCCTGCACCGGGAGCGGGAACGCGGGACGTGCACCCTCTCCTCTCCCCGCGCTCACTCGCTGCTCGGTACCGCCTCTAAGGGCCACCTCTAGCCGGGACCCTCCCGCCCTCGAAGTTCCCTCCGGCTCCCGCTGCTAGCGCGCTGGCCGGGCAGAAAACTCGGGCGGCGCGGGGGGGCTGCTTGGCTAGCTCCCGGCGGGTGAGGAAGGGGTTAGAGAGAGGTCCTGGGGCCGGGCAGGGGATGGGTCAAGACGGAGGACGGGCGCCGACGCGGACACCTCCCCCCGGTCAGAGGCCACGTGGCCCACCCCCGCTCCACTTGGCCGGGGTGAGGCGCGCGGCAGTTGCGTGAGAACGCCTGCGAGTCCCTTGCAGCCACCCAGCCGCTCAACGTCGCGGCACAGTCACGCGAGGGGCGAAAGGGGAGCCGGGGGCGGGCTTTTAAAGGGTGGAGGGAGAGGTGTGGCGGAGCCTGGCAGATGTGCTATTGGATGTGGAGGTGGGGCGGTGCAAAGGGCCCAGGTTTGCGTGCGGAGCTGGGCATTTGCCTGCAAGCGGGGCGCCTGCGTGTATCCGTATTTTTGGTCCACGCCTGTGGCAGGACACGCAGCCCCAGCGTCGCCCGGCTCGCCTGTCTGGCTCCTCCGAAGCTGTCCCTGGCCCGTGCTGAATCCTCCACATGTGGAATGTCCAGGCACAACCTGTCCCCAACTAACCACAATACCGCCCTCCCGGCACCCCTCCCACCCCCCTACCCCCAGGCCCAGCCATGCTCCCCAACCCATCGAATGGCACTGCCATCCCTGTGCTAGCCCAGGCCAGAGAACTGCCGCATCCTGGCCCCTGACCTCCCACTCGGTCAGATGCCACTTAATACATTGCACATTTTACCAACCGCCTACTCTGAGCCAGGTACTGTTCTGGGTGCTGGGGATTGAGATGCAAGTGAACAAACTGACAACCTCCTGCTCACATGGAACTTAAATTCAATTTTGGTGGTAGGAGGGGGGGGCAGATAATGCACCAAGAGTATCAGAGGGTGACAAATCTACAGAGAAAAAGAAGAAGGGGTAGGAATCACATGGGGGCAGAATGCAGTTGAAAACAGGGTGGTCAGAGAAGTCCTCCCAGAGAAAATGACACTGGGCAGAGACAGAAGTGTGGAATCAAGAATTAAGGTGCACAGATACCTGGAGAAAGAGTGCACCTTGGAGAGGGAACAGCAAGGTCAAAGGCCCTGCACAGTGGTTCTTGAGGGAGGGACAGTACCATGGGCCCTGGAAACGTACAGTGTTTTGTGACTAGGAAGTTCTGCTGAAATGTAGTGGCCCCAAGGGAATGGGATGCTCATGGGACATCCCTGCCCCAGGTGCAGGTAGCACTCTGTTGAGAAAGTGGAACTTCCTGTGGAGTCCGAGTCAATGAAGGTCACTCTGGCTTCTGTGCTGAAAATAGACAAGGACACATTTCTCTCCATCTGTCCAGCCTCATTGCCACATTGTCTTGTAGGTCCTCATCATTGCTCCCTAGAGTATTAACAACCTCCAAACCTAGTTCCCATTTGCCTTTTACGCCCCCCCCCCCCAATTCCGTTTCTACCCTGTCGAATCCAAAGTGGTCTTTTCAAAAATGCAAAATCTCATTCCATCACCACTTTGCCCCTCCATTACCTCCCATCTGGGTACAAACAGAACCTTTAGCAGAACCTATCAAGCCTATCACCGCTACTTCTAATTTCTTCTAGTTTAAGTCTCAACTAAATACCAGTTCCTCTGGGAAGCCCCCCTGAATCCTCTCCACAGCAAGTTAGGTGTCTCCTGGTCTGTTTCCAGCACTTCTCCACAGTAATTCTCAGAACACTTGACCCTTGTTATGACTCTGACCCAACCTGTCACTCCTTTCTCTATGCCCAAGCTTAGAAAGTCAACCTGTGGGTAATTGATTTGATAAGCCAATTTCTTGCAAGGTATTAATAACTGGAAGAGGAGTTAAATCCAGCTGTGTTATGCCCTGGCCAGTGCTGTTCAGTAGTTAGAGCATTGCCCTTGCACTAAAGGGTCATGGGTTTGATTCCCAGTGAAGGACACATACCCGGTTGCAGGTTCCATCTCTGGCCCCCATCGAAGTACATTCAAGAGGCAACCTATCGATATCTCTTTCACATTTATTTTTCTCTCTCTCTCTATTCCCCCTTTCCACTCTCTCTAAAATAAAATCAATGGAAAAGATATTCTTGGCTGAGGGTTAACAACAAAAAAATCCAGCTGAATTATCACCAGGGTGATGCTGAGCCCAAAGTACGGATCCTATAACGGTGGGATTTAGGGAACAGAACAGACGGGAGACAAAGGAACTATTGCTGGGCTCCCAGTTCATCCAGCACTGTTCCATTCAATCCTATCCTCTACACCTATGGCTCAGCTCACAGAGCATGATGCTACCTAGGAGAGCTCTGCCCTTCAATCCCAGTTGGAACAAGAGCCACAGAAGGAGAAAGAACCTGCATGGAAGCTGTGACCAGGAAGTGGGGAGGAAGGCATTCCCAGGTTCCTCAGCCTGCTCTGTAGCCCAGTCTGTCCTTAGGCTTCCCAGAGTCCCCACCAATGCCCAAGCTTTAGAGAATCACGACAACTTGCTCATCAGGACTAGAGGACCATCTGCTGAGGCTCCTGACCAAGGATCCAGAAAACCTCTTTGTTTTATAGATGAGGCATTGTTTTGGTCACATTCTCTAAGGGACTCTTTTAAAAATATATATATTTTTATTGATTTCAGAGAGGAAGGAAGAGGGAGAGAGAGATAGAAACATCAATGATGAGAGAGAATCACTGATTGGATGCCTCCTGCACACCTGGGTATGTGCCGTTGACCAGAATGGAACTTGGGACTCTTCAGTCCACAGGCTGATGCTCTATCCACTGAGCCAAACTGGCTAGGGCACCTAAGGGACTCTTGATCCCAAAGAAATTCATTAGCTAATTAAGCCAATTCCTTTCCCACTTTCCAGCTGGAGAAACTGATACCAGAAGGAGAAGGCCCAAGGACATATGGCAAATCAAAGCAGAGTCTAGAGTTCTAGGCCTTTGCTTCCAGGCCAGGGCTCTACCCACCATGATTCATTGTCCCAGAGAAGCAGCAACACACTGGGAGGCCAAAGGAGTCTAGCCTCAGCCCCTGGGTCAGGGCTCTCATCACCCATACTCTTGGACATAAGTCTGGTACAATGAGGATTAAGGAAAACGTTGCACTTCTCACCAAGTCCTATCTCCACAGAACAGCTCCCCAGATGGCAGTGGGGGGGTGTGCTCAGGAGCACTGGGCAAAGAAAGAGAGAGATAGGCAGGAGATTAGAGAACCTTGGCCAGGAGCTGAATAGACAATTCTGGGTCAAAGTTTGCATGCCTTTGCGTGAGAAGCTCTTCGGCTGATTCCCTGGCAATCAATACCAGGAAAACAGAGGCAGGTGACAGTAGGGAGCAGAGAGGGATCTGGGCTGGAGGGACAGAGACTGCTGAGGTTCTTGGCCCAGCAGACTGGTCCAACTTAGGATCTGCAGTCAGCACCGTTGAGGGCTATGTGGCAGGGGGATGGGGAGAAAGCAAAACCCATAACAAACCTCTACTGCTTGGTGGAGGCAGGACACACAACCTATGCTGAATCTGGAAATACTTCAGGAACTGTGAGAAGCTGGGTTGGAGGGAGCAGGTAAAGGGACTCTGGGAGAGTAGGGGACTGGAGAAGCATTATGGAGTGTGAAGAGTACAGGAAGGACATTTCTGGCAAGAGGACAGGACATAACAAGAGCAAAACATGAGTGGGAGGTTGGGTGAAGCTGTTTGAGAAGAATACAATTTGAATGATTGCATAGAATTGGAACTTGCTTCCCAATGTGTCTTCACACACACACACCAGCCACCCTCTATCCCACTTGACATCTGAACACCAAGTGCCTTCTCCCTCTTACTTTGGGAGATATGAGATCCAAAAAGATTTGCTCTGCAGGACCCAGGGCTCAGTGTGGCAGTCCCCTACCCAACCCCAGCTCCCTGGCTCTTAGACTTGGTCTAAGCCTGTTGTCCTAATATAAATATTAAAAGTGCCCTCTTTCACTCTCAAAAGAGCCCTGCCTTGAACAATCAATTATATGGTCATGCTAGTAATAGTGGACATCTGAGTGGTGTTGTATGCTCAGCAACCATTCTTTCTTCTCTGGCAATATCACTTCTGTTCTTTAGCCCACCCCTACTCTTAGCCAATAAGTTTGATGGAGCTGACCACATCCCAGACTACACGGGTGCATGACCCAGGCCTGGCCAGTGAGAACCCAACAAGGGTTTTTCTGCAATTCTTGGAAAAGAGAGGTTCTCTTTCTGCAGGGTAGTTAAGCTAATTTGAAAATAAGTCTGGGCCTACCAATGGCCAGCTTTAAAGAAAGCTTACTTTAGAATGATGCCCGTTCAGGGGAAAGCAAAATGGGAGGTGGAGATAGGGAAAGAATTGATGACATTGAGCACCTAGATCCAGTTATTTCTGAAGCCAGTGAGGTTCACCCACAGAGCATATCTGTTATATGAATCAATATCACCAACACCTCCCCCCTTACCTCATCCCCCACCCTTTCCTTCTTCATCTCTTCTTCTTCCTCTTCTTCCTCTTCTTCTTTTAGTAGGAGTTGGATTTGAGGATGTGGAACTGAAAGAATTAGAACCCAAATCTGCAGGCCTGAGAAGCTTACCCTGCAGTGCTCTGCGAGGCAGCCCCAAGAAAACCTGGACAAAGTGGACAGAAGATGAAGGAAGTTATTCTTGTTTGATTGCTTCCCACTGGTCTGCCAAAAATGCCACCAACAGCACTCCTCTAGGAAGCAAATTTTATCTCCACAAGACTCCATAGTGGTGTTGAAGAGTTGTTGGCTGGTGATTGCTTGAAGAGAACTCTTGAGTGAAGCAGAGATTATCAGATGAGACTGTGCTGGAAGCAGAGCTCAACACCCCCGTCTGCTGGGAGCTCCTTGGATAGGGGATGCCCAGGAAGAAGGCAGATGTCACCAAGTTCCTGGTACCCCATTTGCTGTCCCAGCTCCTCACTGAAAAAGAGATGCCATTCCTTCTCCAAGTTCAGGATGGGCCAAGTTGAAATTTTCAGAAGGAAGTTTATGAGGAAATAGTCCTTACAATAGCCTGTAAGGCCCTTCCAGATGTGGCTCCCATGACCTCTCTGACCTCCTTGCCTGTTACTCTCCCTTCCCCAGTTCACTCCTCTCTAGGCACAAACACCTCCTTGATGTTCCTGACATACTCCAGGCAGATCCCTACCTGCTTCTGTCAGGGTCAGTTCTTGCAGGAAACATAAGGCTCCCTCAAACTGGGTTATTAAGGTGAGTTTAATAAAGGGACCATTTACAAAGCTATGGGAAAGTTTTAGAGAAACCAATAAGGGACAATGCAGCACCCCAGGGCTAGCAACAGCAGGGCTAGATGTGGTAAGAGGAAGGAACAGAAAGCAGAACCCAGAGAAGATGGCCTTAGAGAGACTATAGAGAGTAGCCGTGGTCTTCAGTAAAGAGTTGCAGCTAGCACACAAAGATCCTGCGGGGGAGAGAGCGAGCCTACTCTGACTTCACTCTATTCATGCCCTCTGATGTCCCACTGGTGCCTTCTTTTCATGGATCGAACTAATTGGAAGCCAGAGGGTAAGGAGCCCATTACTATAATACAAAGAAGTCAATCCTGACCAGCCAGTGTGGCTCAGTGATTGAGCATCAACCTATGCCCCAGGAGGTCTCTGATTCAATTCCCCCGTCAGGGCATATGCCTGGGTTGCAAGCTCAATCCCCAGCAGGGGGTGGGCAGGAGGCAGCCGAGATTGATGTTAATGTCTCTCTCTTCCATGTTTCTCTCACTCCCCTCTCTCTTTTCTTCTCTCTCTCTCTAAAAAAAAATCAATAAAAACATATATTTTTTTAAATTACTGTTAAGGGAAAAAAAAGTCAGTTCTCCAGGACCGAGAGTAGAGGAGTAGAGAGTGAGTCTGGAGAGGCAAGTAGAAGACATCTAGCACTCTGCCTCAGGGCATTTGCACTTGCTCCCTCCACCTGAAAACTATCCCCAACCCTCATGTCTTGCTCCTCAGATATTACCTTTTCCATATGCCTTTCTTAACCATTCTATGTAAAATGGTTACCCTGACTCAGTCTCTATCTATCCCTTTCCTTAACTTCATTTTTATTTGTAGCACTTACAAACTTCAGACATACTATGTATTTTACTCTTTCATATTGTGTATGGTCTATATCCCTCAACTAGAATATAAGCTCCAGCAGAGTATTTGTTAAATAAATGAATGGAAACATGTCAAAACCCCAAATAGGAAAATACACCAGGTTTGACATGGCAGAGTCTTGGTGAAATTCTGGGTCCAAGTTGGGTCAGCCCAGATATTTCCTCCAGCATCTGCTAGGTGAGTGCCATTTTACTGCTGGAAGACAGACAATAGTCCTGTCTTTAGAAGCTCATCACAACCTGGCCCAGCTTAGGCATCCTAACTTATACCACCTTCACTGCTTTCCAGGATCAGCATCGGAGCTAGGCCTCACTGCTGAACACATGGTCATAATCACCAGAAATTCACAACCTTTTTCAATTTCAAATCCTCCTGGTTTCTCTCAACAGGCTACAGCTCCTCTCTCCACAACCTGACCCCACAACAACAATCAGTAAACAGCAGGTTTTATAAATACTCTCAGCAGAGAGGGCTCTGCAGGATTGAGACAGGAGACCTCCATGGTTTGGTGGGTGGGAAGGGCTGCAAAGATACAGACACTGGAACACTTCCCAGAGAAGGGAGAGGAGTGGCCCACGGGTTCTGGGCAGGCTCTAGATGGAGGATAGTAGAGATGAAGGTAGACATTCTTTTTCCTTTTTTCTCTTCCTCCTTCAATGCTGTCAAATTGATTGACTTAGACCCATATTATATATCAGAACTTGATTAATTGTGCTCAGGTTGGCAGTGCCTTATTGCTGGGAAATGTTTTCCAGGCCAGTGTGTTGTGAAAGCAGGCCTGCAGGAAATGTTGACCTCCTGAAGGGCATGCTCAAGGCCATGCTAATGTTCCAAGTTAAAGATGCCCTTTTGTATATTAAACACAGAGGTTTGCTGATAGTTAATGTTCTTGAACTCTCACCAAATCAGGGTCTCTGAGCAACCTACTTTGTCAGCCAAATGCTCCTGGATGTGCTTCCCCAGTCTCTGCCAATGAGATGGTGTCATTTAGACCTATCAGGGCACAGCCTGCTGTCCCACCGACCAGTGATGGGTCACTCAACCAACTTGGGGACCCTCTCCCAACTGTTCTATCACTTGTAGACATCTAGTAGTCATCTCCCCACCTTGATTTTTCCTTCTTCCCAACACTCTACCCCTTCATTTTATCAGGTGTCCTCCATATTCATTTCCAGTGCTATGTGCTTTATGCGGGGGTTGTCCTCAAAATCCCAGACTCAGGCAGTGGGTCCTGGCTGGTCTGAACCATCATTGTGGCCTCAGTTGCCTCACTGGTGTTTGGATTAAACTTGGATCTGTGACATGATTCTGACCAATGATATGTAGGAGAAATCTGGTGGGATAGCTTTTAGGAAAGATGCACTCTTGCCCCTCTGGCCTTTGTCGTGTCTGGATATGATGGCTGAAACTTAGTAGTCATAAGAAAGCCAGCCTGGGAGAAAGCCTGACCTTCCAACCATGGAGCAGAAATTTGCAAAGAACCAGTTTATTGTATTCAGTGTCCTTGCAAGAAACAGGTCCCATTCAAATTGGCCATTGAGGAGAGTTTAATAAGGGGACTATTTATAAAGGTGTGGGCAAGGTATAAAGAAACCAAGACAGGATAGTGTGGTACCATATGATTAATAACAGAAAGGAGAAAAAAGAGAGGAGAACCAAGATGGCAGCATGAGGTGTGTACCTATATGCGCAGCCTCCACAACTACATTGTAGAAAAACAACTGTACAGTGAAAGGCCATCCTCCGGAACCAAGGGAGGAGAAGCTTTGCAACTAGAAATCAGGAGAAGGAGTGCATTGTGACTGGTAGAGGCTCCCGGTGCCAAAACTGAGAGGTACGGAGGCGCGGAACAGAAGCGGCGGCGTGGATGAAAGGGTGGCAGCTGTACCTGGATCCGAGGCTTGGAAGGAGATTATAAACTCCAGGGTTGCACTGAATGTGGTGCGGGCTTTCTGGCAACGGGGTGGAAGATCAGTGGCATTCTAGCAGAGCTATTCGCAGTGATCACTGACGTGGAGATTCGGGGACTCAGAGGCGTGCAGACCCCAGGGCTTGGAGGCTCCAGGTCCGGGAAAGGCTGCAAGTTAGCGGAGTGGCAGCCATTTCGGGTTGCTCTGCCACAGCGATTCTGAGACCACACCCTACCCCACCTACAACCCCGCCCAAGCTATGTGTCCGCCTGCCTGCAGTATAGCCTGAGGGACTACAGCTGGGACAGAACTCCAAAAGCTCCAAACCCCAAACAACGAGAAAGGCCTGCAGGTCTTTTCCTCCCAGTGATACCTCCCAGTGATAACTGCAACAAGACTGTGCACCCAGCCTTCAAAGGCGTACAACAAGGGTGTCCACCCCAGGTGATTGGGGAGGCTGAATCACTGGGCCATATATAGGACACCTAGCACAGACAGCCAAAAGGCGGAGCCTAAGAAACAGGTCACAAAAGACAGAAATGGAGGAACGCAAACTACTGGATATAGAGTTCAGAACTACGCTTTTAAGGTTTTTCAAGAATTTTCTAGAAGCCGCCAATAAACTTAGTAATATTATGCAGAGATCCATCACCAGACTAGAGGTTTACAATAATCGAGTCAAAGATTTGAAACATGAAAAAGAAAAAAGCACCCAACTGGAAGAGAAAAAAGAAAAAAGAATCCAGAAGTGTGAAGATAGTGTAAGGAGCATCTGGGACAACTTTAAGCATACCAACATCAGAATTATAGGGGTGCCAGAAGAAGAGAGAGAGCAAGATATTGAAAACATATTTGAAGAAATAATG
>PVJC01023527.1:0-26333 GCA_004026665.1 Murina feae | reverse complement strand
CCAAGAGCAAAAGACAAGGAGAGAATCTTAAAAGCTGCAAGAGAAAAGCAGTTAGTTACCTACAAAGGGGCACCCATATGACTGTCAGCTGATTTCTCAACAGAAACTTTGCAGGCCAGAAGGGAGTGGCAAGAAATATTCAAAGTGATGAATAGCAAGAACCTACAGCCAAAATTACTTTACCCAGCAAAGCTATCATGCAGAATTGAAGGTCGGATAAAGAGCTTCACAGACAAGAAAAAGCTAAAAGAGTTCATCACCACCCAACCAGTATTATATGAAATGCTGAAAGGTATCCTTTGAGAAGAAGAAAAAGGAAAGCAAAAATTATGAACAACAAATACATATCTATCAACAAGTGAATATAAGAATCAAGTGAATAAAAAATCTGATGAACAGAATAAACTGGTGAACAGAATAGAATCAGAGGCATAGAAAGGGAGCGGACTGACAATTTTCGGGGGTTAAGGGTGTTGGGGGTGCGTGAAGAGAATGGACAATAATTGTACACCTATGGATGAGGACAATGGGGGGGGCAAGGACAGAGGGTGGGGTTGGAACTGGGAAGAGGGGAGCTATGGGGGGAAAAAGAGGAACAACTGTAATAATCTGAACAATCAAGATAAATTAAAAAAAAAAAACTATCAGAGACCAGAGCACTAACTCAAAACCCTTTGGCCCTGGGGCCATGGTTCCTGTCGAACTGTGAAATCCACGGCTGTATGTTCAGAACCTACAGGAAGTAGACAATATAGAATTTTACAAAACAAAACAAACAAAGAAACACAGGAAGCTTCCTCCATCTGCTGATGGCGATAGTATGAACATCACTAGAGGAGCAGCTCACAAAACAGAAAAGGGGTTAGTCAACTCGGGAAATACTAAAAAAGGTGCTTTATGAAGGCAAGTAGAATGGGTGCCTTCAAAATGTGCTGCCTCCGGGGGAAGGGATCTCAGCCAGTGCCCTGGTCTCAAAGATGGTTCCTTCTAGACCCCAAACAGTGTCTGCTGCACAGACTGATCTGCCGGGCTCCTTGCGCCGGGTGTCACCAAACGCATTCACCTAACCCTGCCGTTCCAGCGCCCAAGAGAAAAGGGAGGACACCACATGGCTGCCCAGACGAGGTCTTGTGATGGAGAAAACACTGTGGGTTAGAACGTCAACATATCTTTTTGGGGAACACAATTCACCTCATAACAGGGACCAAGGAAGCCAACACTCCTTCCTCTATTATGTCCTGCCTGTCAGGGTCTTGAAGGTTTCATATGTCCTCTTCACAACAGGGGAGGGCAACTCCCTCTGCCTTCAGGCAAGACTCAATGCAAACTCTCCAAGGCCCGTGAGCTCCTGTCCTGCGGTGGCGGCTCTGCCTGCCACACTGGCTCTCATCAGCCACCGAGGCCACTCCCTATTTATTCTCAATTCAGGGGCTGCTCTTGAGCTAAAACACACTCACAAGCTTTGTCAAGCTGACAGCACTAACAAATGTGGAGGAAATTCAATTCTCTTTCCCAGAGCCTCCAATTTAGGGCCACATCCAATAGCCCAGGAGAAGAGGGGAGTCGTGGTGCTATTTTAATACGCTCTTGGTGTAAACTCATTGCCTTTGCAGTCTCCTTAGATCAGTACCAAAAGAAAACCCCCAATCCATCATTTCCTCACGGCACCAGTTCCTTTCCTTTGTCCAGTTCTGGAGCTGCTTCCTGAAACAGCAGGGCTGCCACTGAAACCAGTGATCCAAGGGCTATCAAGCTGCCCTGTCGACGGTTCGTTTTCAGGCCAAACGTTTGGCTCAGCAAATTGGAAAAGAAAACAGAGCAAACACTGGCCTGGGTGAGAACCAGTGTGCTCGCTTATGTCACGCGAGAAGACGCACAGAGGAATCATGCCTCTCTAAGAATCTCCCCTCCAGAGCTCTCCGCCCTGCTGCTGAGCATCACGCCAAGTGGAGGTCCATTTGGAACACGAAGCTCCCAGGCTGTTTTTGCTCAGTGCTGCAGAATGAGAAGCGTGCAAAGGTGAGCAGCCACCCCACCTCCACCTCCCTGTATCAGTGAGCCTGAGAGAGAGAGAGAGAGAGAGAGAGAGAGAGAGAGAGAGAGAGAGAGAGAGAGAGAGGCAGCTGGAACTGGGGAGCCCGCCTGGGGCCTCCCACCTGTGCTGCAATCATATGTGAAATGTCAGAGGCCCCGATGGGCATCAATCTGTACCTTCTGTGGCAAGCACCCAGATGGCCCTCTGCAGCTGACGGCAGCAGGAGGCTGTTATTTCCTGTGGCCTGACACGGTACCCAGGGCTGAGGATGCCTAAGACCAGTGTGAAATTCCCTGCGTCATTGGGCCTTGCCAAGTTCCTCCTACACTGATTTCTCCCATACGCTCCCCCTCCGGTCACTCCTTCCCTCCGTCAATATCTTTCTCACATTTTCAAATTCCCTGGGCTTTGATTTATTAGTAACTTTCTGGTTTTTTAAAAATAGATTAAAATGATCAAGCTCTCTAAAGACTCATTGTCCAATATGGTAGCCACCAGCCACATGTGATCTTTTTATTTAAATTAATTAAAATTGAATAAAGTTAAAAATTCAGTTCTTTAGACACTCCAGCCACATGTCAAGTACTCAGAGGCCGCCTGTGGCTAATGGCTACCCCACTGGACAGTGCAGAGGACAGATCCATCGCCCCAGAGAGCTGTACTGGTCAGCTGTGGTCTGGAAGCTATAAAGGCAGTGTCTGCTCCGTTGTCCATCCCTAGACCTCCTCCCAGAGGCGATCCTGCTGCCAGTCTCTTTTGTGTCCCTGCAGAGATGCTTTTCTGTCTACACAAGTGTTGTAATTCTCTTTTACTAAAACAAATAAGACCCTAAACACTGTTTTGGCTCATGCTTTCCTCACTGAATGAACCTTGGAGATCACCATACAAGTGCACACAGAGTGCTTCATTCTTCTGAGTGTCTTCCAGCAATCCCGTCACTGGGACAACCACCACAACCCCCGCCTTATAACCAGCTCCCATGCCGGTGTCCCCTTGTGTGGTGCTACTCCCAACCTCCACACCCTCAGACGCTTTTCCGACTCTTCCCCTCACCTCCTTGCCTCGCTCATGCGTATTCACAAAGCCCTTCTTCTCCGGGTGAATTCCAAACCAGTTTCTCTGGCTTTCTCCCTCAACACTCCCAGGTACCCGCAGATTAAACCTCCCACTCCTCCTCCTGTTGTTGCCCCCAACCCCCAATGCCTCCTTCATTCACTGAGGGTATCAGCACCTGCCTCTGTGCCCCTTTGTCTCCTCCCTAAATTCTGCAAACATCCCCTCAGTCCCACGTGGAGCATCCAGCCAACACCTGGCCTCACACATGTCCCTGCCCTTTTGTCCTCACCCCACCTCTGCCACCCACTCCCACCCTAAGGCCACACAAACAAATGAGCCACCTGTGAAGTTCTGGTTTTCAGCATCCCCCTCTCAAATCACTCAAGATCAACAAGACTTCTAATCCATGGTGACTATTCACTAACTGTGTGTTGTCCTGCCAGCCTCCGTACTCAGCTTGAATAGTCTGGCATGTTCTTGGATCCCTCCCTTACAAATACACTCGCCGCCCTCTCCCCTCTCTAGTTCACTCACCAGTTGAAAACCCTGACCCTGGGTAAACCTGGTCCACCCTCTCCACACATATATTCCCCACATGAAGGTGACCAATCAAACTGGAAGGTTTTTTAAAAATACATAACAATGGTAGGATTAAAAAACAGAGTAACTTCTATAGAAAATAGTACAGAGGTTCCTCAAAAAATGAAAAGTATCCCTAACCGGTTTGGCTCAGTGGATAGAGCATTGGCCTGTGGACTGAGGGGTTCCAGGATCGATTCCAGTCAAGGGCATGTACCTTGGTTGCAGGCACATCTTCAGTGGGAGGTGTGCAGGAGGCAGCTGATCGATGTTTCTCTCTCAATGATGTTTCTAACTCTCTATCCCTCTTCCCTCCTCTCTGTAAAAAATCAACAAAATATATTTTTTAAAAAATAAATAAAAAGTAGTACTATCATTTGACCCAGCAATCTCACTTCTGGGCCTATATCCGAAAGCATTGAAAGCAGGGTCATGAAGACATACTGGTATACCCTTGTTTGTAACAGTATTATTCACAGTAGCGGAAGTGGAAACAACCCAAATGTCTATCCACAGATGAATGGATAGACAAAATGTGGTATATACATATATACACACAGTGGAATATTATATAGCCTTAAAAAGGAAAGGAATTCTGACACATGCTACAATGTGGGTGAACCTTGAGGACATCACGCTAAGTGAAACAGGCCAGTCACTAACAGACAAGTACTGCATGATTCCTCTACATGAGGTGCATGGAGTAGTCAAATACCTAGAAACAAAGTGGAATGGTGGTTGCCAAGGAATGGGAAAATGGTAACAGGGAGTTGTGCAATGAGTACCGGGTTTTAGTTCTACAAGATGAAAAGGTTCTGGAGCTCTGTTCACAACAGTGAGAATATATTAACACTACTGAACTGTACCCTTTGCTTAAGATGCTAAATTTAATGTTGTGTTTTACCACAGTAACAGAGTACAAAATGGAACAAAGCTACTGGGTGGGCTCCACTCAGTGGTGCTGAAGGCACACTCTCTCCTCTGAGGACTGAACACCCCACCCCACACAGTGTGCAGGTGGCAAGGCTAGGGCGCAGCCTATTCTCCCTGCACTGGCAATGCCAAGCTTGACATTCACTCTGAACCTTAGAGTCAATGTAGGAAAAATTAGAGGAAGTAACTAAGGACCAGTTGGTTATTTCCCCATTCTCTCCAATATTATTCTCCAGCAAGTAACTGGAACCCAATAGCTTTCCTGGCTCTGCCTCTCATGATTCATTCATGCTCATTTTTATGCAAGCATCAGTTTCTCAGCTGGCAGTGATTTCATGAATTTTTAATTTACATGGAATAAGCCCGAGATTAAAACTTTAAACTAAGCCAACAATAGAGGGTTGTGAGTGTCATTTCAATCCCTAGATTAAGAATCTCTGAATGAATTCACTGGCATCTTCACATGAACCACTATCTGGAAATTATCAAAACAACTCCTCTATGAATTTTTACTCTTGGAGTATTAATATAGGTACACATGTCTGCTTTGCCCTGGCTATGCGACTCACGGTTTAACATCTACCTGTGAATTGAGAGGTCAAGACTGGATTCCTGGTTAGGGCACTTGCCCGGGTTTGGGCTCAGTCCCCTATGGAGGTGTGCAGGAGGCACCCAATCAGTGATTCGCTCTCATCACTGATATTTCTGTCTCTCCCTCTGCCTTCCCACTTCTGAAATCAATAAAAACATATTTAAAAAAATAAAACAATACTTCCTGATGGTTCCTTCCTCTTAAAAAAAAATAGTACCCGCTTTGGAGGTCATTAAAAACAGTGAAACCAAAGATATTTCTTGTTATCAATCTCAATCTTGGAAAAACTCCAGGCCATCTGGCAAACAGTCACCAAGATCCCAACACCATAGAAAAGCCACAACAATGTGTGGCTTTATGACTGATAGGAAAGAAACTGATTTTAGCATAAATAAAATCAGATTAAAAATAAGAAAGATGAGAAAAGTTGAGAAATTATATCAAAATATAATCCATATATTAAAAATTATTAATAAAATGTTGACATTCTTTTTTCTTTCTACATCTTTGGAAGTTGGTATATATTTATACTTTTAACACCCCTCAGTACAAGACAGAAATAAGTGCTAGAATGGCCACTATGGCTACCGTCTTAGAACAAAGAAATGTGCTCTGACAGGACAGGGACTAGCTCTTGCAACCTGAGCATGTCTCTAGGTTTCTGCACTCTCCAGCTCTCCAGCATGTTCCACTGTCTTCCTCAGTGACAGCCAGCAACAGCTGGGAGGACACAGCTGCTCCGTGGGCTAGAGCAGCGTTAGTTCAACTGTGGTCCTGAAGGTACTGACATTTGAAATTTTACAAAATCAGTTTACTACCATTGTTTTCTTAATTTTTTCAACCACAGATTGACTCACCTTTTTCAAAATTAACCTTACCCTAATGTCATCTGTGCTATCTCAAATTTGAAGATTTTTAATTATATTTGTTGAAAACGCTAAAACACGTTAAAATAAGCATTTAACACTTAAAAGAAGTTCTGTGCTCCACCTAAAGCCAACCATGAACTAAACTAAAATTCATCCTCATTAGCGAATCAGTCATGGTGTCACCTCTCCGAAGCTTTCCGTTTGGCACGTGGAACGTGAGGTAATTACTTTCCGAGTCTCCCGGCACCCCCATTTGCACCCCGACCTTTGGGTGTTTGATCTGACAGAGCACTCCTATCAAGAGTACCTTTTGTCTGGGAACCTCCACAAACCACAGCCGGGGACACTCATTCCTATGTATTCAACTGCTCAAACCCTGCAGAGGTGGGGTAAAATCCTTGCCCTAATGACCAGTGGGGTTCAGGCTCAGGGGAGAACTCTTAATAATTAATAATCGTGGCAGCTAAGGTTTACTGAACTACATGCCAAGCACTGTTCCAAAGCACACGCGCGCATGTATGTGCATGTGTGTGCATGCATGTGTGTGCATACATATGCCATACTATGATGGTTATCTCTCACTCCTATAGTTGTCACAATACCCCTAATGAAGAAGGTACTGTTTTGCTGCTTTTCTGGACAAGGAAACGAGGCACAGAGCAGTTAGTCGTTGCCCACAGTCACAGCGGTAACAAGTGGGGAGCTGAGATTCACGGCCAAGAAAGCTCACTGTGGAGCCCGTGCTGTTGTCACCCTGAAGATTCCAAATGGGATAAAGAAATGGAAGCTGGGAAGACACGTGTTTTATGGCCACAAACACAAATCCCTCAAAGACAACACTATCCCCCGCGGGATATGGAGACTGAGGCAAGCAATATCCTCTGACAGGACGTTAGGCAGACAAGTAGAATAAATTATAATGCCCTCGCGACGCCTTCTGGAAATCACCCCGGGGAACTCACTGTACTCAGAAAAGAAGACAAAAGCGTGAAAATTCAAGGGAGCAAAGAATCCAATAAAACAAGAGAAAGAGGATGGAAGGATAGGCAGACTGACGAATCGGCAGATGGATGGATAGACAGACAAATGAGCACATAAATGTTCACTCCAAACTCAAAAGCGGAGAGTATTATAAAGGGACAGCCATCGCTCTGCAGAGGGGGCCCATCCTATGGCTGACATCATACCAGCCAGCCATTCTCACAGGCAAATTGGGACCTTATTCTTGTCACCGGGACCAAAACTGCAGGGTAAGCTGTGCAGCAGCCTCATTGCATGGGCACTGCAGCCTCATTGCATGGGCACTGCAGCTGGAGGAAGGCAAAGGGCACTTACAGGTACTCCCTGTGGGCTGAGTGCACGGCGGCCGCGTTGCTGTAGCGCCACAGGACAATCGCTGATGACAGGACATCGAGGACGGCATCAAACTAGGAGAAGGAGACATGGCATTAGTGTTTTCCTGGGTTAACAGGACAGGGCCGAAGACAAAGCAACGATTCTGTGACTCAGAACATCTGAGCAAGTGACCTCAGAGCCCACAGTGGGCCCCGGGGACCCGGAGCCCGGGTACCCCACACGCCAGCTCCTCTTCCTCCTCAGATTCTGCACTGCGCCCAGGGCCTGGGAAATGCTCCATGGTGTGGTAGGTCTGCCCCTGGGGCCCTTGCACAGCAGATATGGGGGATCACACGGTTCTGACCCCTGACAGTGGTTTCCCCACAGCAAGCAAGATCATCTCAGCATTTCACTGTGTTACCCACGTACAATACTCGGGGTGAGGAATCTGTTTCTGGCTTTCAATGGGGTTGTTCTACATGGGTCCAGGGGGAGGGTGGTCACCCAAGGGCCCTGTGCTGTCTGCAAACACTTGGAAATTATATATAAAATTCAGTGCTTTTGTTTGAATGAATGAGTGCATGTGTGAGGGAGAACGGGAGGTGAAGGAAGAGGAAGAGAGCATTGTAAGAATGACAGTGATAATGTGTGTGCACCTGTGTGTGTTGTGCATGTGTGTATGTGTGAGAATGTGTTGTGTGTGGTGTGTGCATGTATGTGGTGTGTGTGTATTTCTGGAGCGACAGTGCACTCCTTCTAAAGATTCTGAAAACGTCTGCAACCCCAAAAACCTTAAGTTTTCAGAACAAAAGGAAGAAGTGGGTTTGTGGGCAGGAGCACCTACCCTGAGGCACAAGGAACCCCAAAGCTGCACAGAAGGGGTGCTTACAAGCGCTCTCCTAGCGTCACTGTGCCACAGCACCCCTCAGCACCCAGAGGGGGCGTGGGGCAGCTCCACCCAGTGCTCAGCATGCTCAGCCTGTGAAACACCTGAGACTGTTTTCTCTCAGCAGCTCCCATGAGGAAGCAGGCGGGGTCAGGCTCCCCGGTCTGGCTGCAGGCTGACTGATCCTAGCAGCAGCAGCCCCTGATGCCCACACCTCTGCCTGCACAGCAAAGCCTTCACTCCTACGTGTGCCATTGTCCAACTGACAGCCTTGCGGGGAAAGGGGCTACACCCTCACAACCAGCTGTGGGAAACGCGGTGCCCTCTCTGTTCTGGACGATTATGCAGCTTCCTTGCAGTTCACTTCTTTTGAATGCTAAGCCCCTAGAAGCGATCTCCATAGACCGTGTACTTGTCAAGCAAAGCTCTCATCTGCTAACCACCCTCTCCTGGAGAGCCCAGGTGAGACCTGTGGGCTCCAGGAAAACGTGCACAACTGCATAAAAGTATATTTCAGGTTACTTACTGCAAACCCAAAAGCAGAGGCGCTGTACCTCATAACGGAGACAGCTAAAAAGAAAGAAAATATTATTCAGAATATTTCAAGACCTCATGGATATTTTCTCTCATTCATGAGTATATTAACATATTTGATCTGCCCTTTTAAACATCAATGGAAAAAGTTCCAAGAGAATAAAGTTAAAAGTTAACCGTGGTTGTAAACTCCAAGAACTATAAAGTGCGAAGAGTGAGAAGAGATTCCAGACTCCACCTGCAATGGCGTCGCTCCCAGTGTGCTCTGAGCGCTGAGGGGCCAGTTTCAGAGTGAAAATGCTTATGCAGTTGTCAGTCAAATGATCACCCAGACTTGGAGAATTTGGCAACTGGGATAGGGAGCTGGGGACTGTATTAAACTTTCAAAGTGAAAGTGCAATCACCCAAAGTGTTCCCCAGATAAAGTAACTCGTGGTTTCTCCATGCACATGCCCTTGCCCACCAGAGTTTAAATCTAGCGTAGACCTCAACAAAACCGCTTAGGAAAACCAGAACAAATGATCTTCAATGACAGATGCCTACAAATGTAGACGTAACAATTATAATTAAAGCGTTTCTCCGCATTCAAAAGTCAACCCTTAGGGGGGGTAAGTCAACTAGGTAGCACTTTTGCCCTATTCTGTGATCTGTTCTATGCCCAACCAATGTTCAGCTTCAAAGGCTGGTCTCACTTTAACTTAATAGAGGCAGTCCTCAATATTTAACAAGTGTAAACCCACCCTCCAACGAAAATGAAACCCTACCCGATGGGTCGGCAGAGCTGTGGAGGGGCCTGTTTCCAGTGCTCAGCGGGGAGTAAGAGAGGTGCGGGTGTAGGACACAGAGGTCAATGCTCCCACTCAGCTCACCACATGTCCCTTCTCAGGACCCGCTCTCTCGTCCACCCATAAGGCCAGAAACGAGTCCTGGACAGCCCTGCTCTCCTCTCGAGCACAAGGGGTGGCCTGACCCAACATGAAGCAAGCATATTTCATTGTCCGTGAGTCAGGAATTGAGGAGGAGAGAGTCTGGTCGGTCAAGTGATGCTGCTGGAATTGCAACTTGCAATCACGGGAACTGGGGTTGGCCATGGTTTGCCATCAGGACTGAGGAGCAGAGAGAGAAGCACGGGGACAGTTCCCAAGCCCTTTCTGAGACTCGGCCACACCCCAGTCCTCAGGCTGTGGAGTGCAACCCGTTACATGCCTGACCCTCTTTGTTTCTCACAGGGGCTGCTCCAGTTAACCCTGCTGGTGCGTGTGCTGGCACAGAGAGAAGGGCAGAGGCAGGTGTGTGCAGTGACCAACAGTAACTCCCACAGGCAACAGAGGGGTGCAGTGCCAGAGGCACTGGACCTTCCCGAAGAGCTCGACCTACAGGCCACATGGGCATGTGCGCAACAGGCAGCAGATCCCTCAGGGGGTTGCCCTGAGCACCCAAATGCCCCGCGGGACACGGAGCCCGCCCGGCAGGAGCTCAGTAACTGTTCATTAAACCGTTAACTGACTCTTATAGAAACAAGTCAAAACGAGTATCTGGTTTTTCCTTTACAACCTGTTTTAGAACATCTAAGTTCTGTGCTTTCTTCTCTCAGTTTCTCGTTTCTCAGCAGTGGGAACCCTTTGAATGTCTACAGCATCTCCCACAGATGCTGGATGCACACAGTGGCGAGGAAGAGCCGCCGTGGAGCTCATGCGCTGTCTCCACCTGTGCTGCTCGCCTGGGCACCACGCATGCGCGGAGGGCACAGTAGGAAGAGCCCTCCCTTCCCTGCGCTCCAGGCGGTGAGCCATCCCTCTAAAAGGTTTCAACTGAGTTATCTGGTGATGCCACACATGTCCACAGGGGCTAGAGACTTCGGAGGTGCACACCCACTCGATTATACAGAGAAAACAAGGACCCAGGTTTCAGAGACTCTGGACATGAACAAAGGAGCTGGTCGTTGAATGGTGGAGTCTCTTTCCCTGATGCAGCCAGAGGCAAGGAGCATGTTTTCAGCCACGCAGAGAAGTATGCTGGAGAGTCACGTCTGTGTGAGAGAGTTCGCTGCCCAAATGGAATGCTCACGCCACTCTACCCGGGCACCAAAGCTAATGAGAGCAAGAGGGCTCCAGGTGAACCCCAGTCACACAGAGAAAGGAAGGGTGATCATGAATCATTGATTTATAATCTGGCTTCACCAAGTGTCCCAGGTGAGGTGGAAAGAGAAAAAATGGCATGGAGAACCCAGGGTGCACCAGGGCACACCCATGGCCTTGGCTCAGGCAACCTCCCTCTGTGAGCGCCTCCCCAGTCCCCACAATGAAACAGCAGCTGACGGTCACTACCCCACTACCCCAGGACCGAATGGAAGAGGTCGGTGCCTTCCAGGAGTTTCTCAAGCATGGAAAGTCATGGGTTGTTTTCCCCTGGCCTGCAGCCGGACGTGACACATCCTCATTCTGGGGTAAGCATGGACTCAAAAGAAAGGGCTGGTTCAGACAGCCCCTCTCCCAGAGAAAGAGAGCAAACTGGGAGGTTTTCATCAGGACGCTTCCCAGTTCCCTCCCGCTAAGCATGGGTTCCACTTAAAGAACTGCAGGCCAGGCCAGAAGGACACACCTAGGCAGAGATGACCAGATAGATGCCCCTGGAGCCCCACAGGTACTTGGCCAAGGGCAGCTGAAAGCCACCACGGCTCTGGGGTCTGACAGAAGTCCAGCAGCACTTGTAGGGCAGGCTGGCATTTAACAGTGGCCAACAGACAATTATGCTGCAAGCTGGCAAGGTCTGCGGAAAGACAGGCAACTGGGCGGCCGTGATTGGAGCTCTCCTATGAAAACTGCTCGGGTAGAGGCAGGGGCCAGAGGGCTGAGGATAATGAAGTCGCGGGGGCTGTCAGCACTCAGCGCGGGGCCTGCTCAACACACACCACAGCTGCTCTGCCTTGAGCGCCGACTGTCAGCAGCCACCAAAGTCATCCGGGTGGCGCTGCTGGCAGGATCCCCTGGGGAAATTTGCAAGAACGTTTCTGCTCCTGACATTCTTTTTGTTTTCAGATCTTTTATTACTGTTAAATGTATTGGGGCGGCATTAGTCAACATGAGCATAAAGGTTGCAGGCGTGGGTTTCTATGTTATAAGATCTGTATACTGCTCCTCACATTGCCTTCATTGCTCATAACTTAAACATGCACTTAGGGAGCTGGTGGCCATCACCAGCCTCTGAGCTTGCGATTACAGACCATTGGAGCCTCATTCCTAGGGAGCCCAGGCCAGGTCTCCTGCCTCTTACCACCCAGTGGTGAGAGTGGAGGTTGAGTGCCCTTTGATCAGGCGGGTCCTATGCACCCAAAGTGTGTGCTTAGGATGTGTTTGGGCTCCTCTTGCTTCCAAGTTCTTTCTCCACCCCACCTCCCCGCCCCTTTCTCTCCAAGACACAAAGTCCATAAACTGTTCCTAAGTAAAATGAACATCTGTAGCTTGGGGATGCCCAACATCTGTGTCCCATTTGGGTCAGAGCACCCTGAGTGTCTGGGAAACAACACCTCTCCCACCTCAGACTGTGTGCTTTGGTGGATGACATCATTCTCCCCACTCTAGTGTATCCTTGTCCTATGACCAAAGTGAGTGATTCAAAGGTGGCACAGTTCAACCTGAGCCCATGAGAATCAGGCCTGAGTTTTTGCTGAAAATATTGGGAATGGATGTCTTACTAAGAGGAAAGTGTAGCTAGAGCTGGTAGGATAAAAACAGAGCTTCAGGTAGCAATTTTTGCCCTCAATGGGAAGAGGCTGCCTGAGAATAAAGCCAACACAGAGGAAAGCAGATAGTAAAGATATGAGACACAAACCAGACCCCTGACAACATGGGCTGAGCCTCTGGAATCAGCCCGACCTGGAGTTCATCCCCTGCATTTTTCAAATACATAGGCCAATAGTTTGTCTTAATTTGCTTAAGCCAGTTTGAGTTGAGTTTGTATCACTTGTAGCCAAATGTCTTAACACAATAAACCTTGCCACAGTAATCCCATGTCCAAGAATCTCTTTTCATGTCTAAGAAATGAAAAAATTCTTTAAACACAAAAGGTTCGTAGTAGGTTTATATAATTTATATTCACAAAACACCATCTAAATGTCCAGCATTAGGGTGATGGTTAAAGAATGGCTCATTCAAAAAACTGTGCACCTGAAACCTGTATAATGGTATTAATCAGTGTCACCCCAATACATTCAATAAAAAGGAAAAATAGGTTACATGTAGCTATTTTTAAAATGGTTACAGAAAGTAGTGTTTAATGCTTATATTAGCATATTAGTTAGAATAATGCTATTGATGATAAACAGGTGTTATGTTTGGTGCCATCAGTACTGGGAAATGATGGGCCTGGCTAATATAGTGCAGACACAATGGAGAGGTCAAGACAGGCTTTACAGAGAAGGTGACATTTGAACAAAGACTTAAAGGAGGTGAGGAAATGAGCCATGCAGTCACTTAGAGGAAGAACCTTCCAATGGGAAGAGTCCATGCAAAACCCCTGAGGCAAAGTGCCTGGCATATTTGAGGCTATTCAGCAAGAGGGAGGAAAGTTATCCTATGTAATAAAAGCCCAATGACCAAACAGAAGAATGACCAGAACGACTGGTCAACCAGTCGCTACAACATGTACTGACCACCAGGGGGCAGACCCTTAATGCAAGAGATGCCCTCTGTTGGTCAGTGCACTCCCACAGTGGTAGCACCACTCGGCTGACCTGGATGAGCAGCTGCTCCTGCTGCATACCCTAAGCCAACAGGCAGGAACTTGGGCTGTGATCATTGCCTCCTCACCCTAGGCTCCTCCTCCTCCAGACGCCCGCAGGCTGTGCAGCACTGCTGCTGGGATCACAGAGCTGAACCCGGAGGCTGGGAGGCGGTTTGTGGCTGCTGCAGGACTGAAGCCTACTCCGCCACTATTGTCCCTGTGCCTGGCCCCAACCGGGTCCCCTGGAGAGTCAAGTGCTCCAGGTCTATGGAAGATGCCGGACCGCTCAGAGGGAGCAGCCGCTCAGAGGGTGGGTCTACAGCTGCTCAGCTGATGGGAAGGAGCAGTGCTCCCACAGTGAGCCGATCCCACAGGCCATGTCCCCACCAGTGCACGATCCCATGCACCGGGCCTCCAGTATGAGATAATAGATTTCCTTATAGTTTGAGCAAAAAATAGGTACAAAAGAGCAAGATACAAGAGTATATGTAATATTAATAGTTCCACAGTACAACTATGTTTAAAAAAAATGCATTGAAAACAACTTGAAAAAAAATCCCTCAACAGATAACAGTGATTAATCTTTGGTGGGTAGAAATATTTGAGTGGGTTTCTTTCCATTCAACCTTTTTATATTTTCCACATTTTCTATAACCATCATAGATAGCCATTCAATCATAAAAATATCCATTTTATTGGGGGGGGGAAATGACCCAACTCATAACAATATAACCAAAGATCTAAAAAGAACAGCAGAAAGCAGATTTGTGATGCACACCTGGGGCCAGTGCACTGTGAGTTCATGAGTGCCTCTGGCTAACAGGAAAGCACACCACCTTACATGTCTTTATGACACCCAAGAGCTGAAATCCACCTCTCCAGGCCAAGTCACCCATATGAGTGGGTTGCTAATTCCCCAAACAGTTCCCCAGAGCATAGTGGAGGGTCAGGCAAGCCAGGATGTGAAACACAAGCAAAAAGTCACTCCCTGTCTAAGGGACAACCTGCCTCCCAAGATTCTGCTTGTCCTGCACTCTACTTTCATTGATGTGTCAAGGGGGTAATCGCAGCTACATTTCCAGAAGCACACATGCAACAGAAGTCGTGAATAAATATTTACACGAGTCTTGCTAAAGACCCGGCCTTCTTTAACTAAGCTGCATTCAGGCCAGAAAGCATGTCAGCTGGAAATTCAAATTCAAACAAAAAGACAGCTGGAAAGTGGGGGGACCCAGGCAACGCATTGTTAGGGCAAAGCCAAATGCAAATGACGCAGCTGAATAATCAGCGGGCTGTACAGAGGGTTGTGGAGGTCCAGACAAGTGCCTTGGAAATGCACAGGGAGGAGAGAGTGCCAGCAAGGCAACTGAGGGTCAATGCCCAGAGCCCCTTCAACAAGGAACAATAAACAAAGAGTGCCATTCCCGTCACAGGCTAATTTATAGTAGCAGCAATGAGGACCCAGCTGTCATCCTCTCCCAAGTCAGGCAATAATTATTTTGAGCCTTAACACTCTTTATCAACACCCCAGGCCCCATAACACCTCCAAGTTGCTAAATTATTGGACCAGTGAAGCTCTGCTAATAAATCAATCCCACTTTAATTAGGCCATCCCAGTCACACAGAAGCCTGGCAACTGCACCCACAGCCATGGCCCTAATCCAACTGGAGAACAGAACGCATCTTTCCATCGCCACCTTCATCATTATGCTACCACCCAGAGAGGAGAGGGGCAGCTAAGAAGGGACAAGTTCATTGACTTATGTCTAAACTCACTTCAGCAGGAAACCTCCAATAGCTTCCTAATGCCCTCCCACTCTAATGAGATTATAACACACTACAGAAATCTGCGATGGGATGATGAACTCAGTCATCACTGAAGGAAATGAGGACCAAGCAGTTTGAAAAACAAATCAACAAAACTCCCGGGTTGCAGCGCCACGACTTCACTCTGTAGTTCACCCGCACAAACCAAAATCTGCAAAGATCTGGAAGGTTTTGTTTAACCTACATAGTATTATTCAAATATCAGAATTAGCTACCAACATTTTAAAATCAGGAGCCCTCACAAATTTAAGAAGGAAAAAAGAAAAGAAAAGAAAAACATACCTAGATTTTTGGCTTCCCAGGAAAAACTGAGATCTGCCAAGGCGGGCTGGCCCTTGCTTCCCGAGGTGCCAGCGTTGTGTTCGGATGGGGCCTGTGATCTTGGGCACCTGCCTGTCCCTCAGCATTAAACCCAGCTGGCCTCTCCCACCTACCTGGACACCTGGATATCTTCCCCCATAGGGTGAGTATGAGACTTTAGATGTAGCTCACGAGCAGTTTAAGGGAAAGCAATTCCCAATAAATGCCTGGCAAATACTCACTGTGCTGCATGAACAGTAGCCTCCAATATTTTCTACTGTAAGGTCTGACTCTCAGCAAATTACTGCCTGCCTGGTGTGGCTCAGTGGTTGAGCATTGACCTATGAACCAGGAGGTCACGGTTTCATTCAGGGTTAGGGCACATACCCAGGTTGTGGGCTCAATCCCTAGTAAGTGCAGGAGGCAGTCAATCAAGGATTTTCTCTCATCATTGGTGTTTCTATTTCTCTCTACCTCTCCCTTCCTCTCTGAAATCAATAAAATATATAGTTTAAAAAATATATATAGTGCCCAAAGTGTAGGCCATTCTTTGAGAGCTCTTTATCTTCTCTAGAACTCAAGAACCATTCATCAGCTCCAGGCAGGCTATGGGCTCTGCCCACCTAACCTGAACTCTGCGAGTCTACAGGCAGGCACACCCCTGCCAAGACCTCAGGCATGATCACAAGTCTCTTTCTTTCACATGACCAAGAGGTGGGTGGTCACATACAAAAAGTGGCCACAGTCTCCCCCCCCCCCCAATAATCTGTACCATCCACAGCAAGAGTGGGCTTGAAGAGGTTGTAAGATATTGCCCTTGAGCGTCTTCAGTGGGGGGTGGGGGGGGTGGGAATGTCACTTGATAGTGACCTGGGCCATTTTGCAATAAAAGGTGCACTTGCATTCAGGTTTGTACCAGGAAGCAAGCATCAAAATATCTTGCCTGGACCCCCATATGTTCTCCTGTCTTCCTACCTGTACCTCTGCCTCAGAATTCTTGACATGCAGCCAAAGTGCTTCTACCTGTTGGACTCGGGGAAAAGGCAAAGTTTTTATAATGGACTAGAGGCCTGGCGCACAAAAATTTGTGCACTTTGGGGGAGGAGGGTCCCTCAGCCTAGCCTGTGCCCTCTTGCAGTCTGGGACCCCTCGGGGATGTCCACCTGCTGGCTTAAGCCTGTTCCCCAGAGGATGGGGCCTAAGCTAGCAGTGAGACATCCCTCTGGCAGCCCGGGAGCCCTCAGGGGATGTCCACTTGCCAGCGGGAAGCAGGTCTAAGCTGCAGTCAGACATCCTTAGCGCTGCTGAGGAGGTGGGAGAGGCTCCTGTCACCACAGCTGTGCTGGCAGTCATCAACCTGGCTTGTGGCTGAGCAGAGCTCCCCCTGTGGGAGTGCACTGACCAGCAGGGGCAGCTCCTGCATTGAGCATCTGCTCCCCTGGTGGTCAGTGTGTGTCATAGTGACTAGTCATTCCCAGTAGTTCTGCTGTTAGGGTCAATTTGCATATCACCCTTTTGTTATATAGGATAAGGTGCTAGGGCCTGACCTCCTCCTCTGCCCGCTCACTCCGTTCCAGCCCCAGGGGCTCCTCACAGACCTCCCCACAGGCTGCATGCTACTGCCAGGCCTGGGTCTAACTCATTCCTCTGCTTGATGCATTCTCACCAAGGATGCGCCTGGCCAGTCCCTCATCTCCTTCAGGGCTCTGGTCACAGATCACCTCATAGGCATGTCCTGTCCAATTTATTTCATATTGCAACCCGCCCCAGCTCCCACTCTTAGCTCCTTGCCACTTTGCTCTATTGTTTCTTTATCCAGAGCACATGCTATCATCTACCACACTATTTGATTCACTTACCTATGAATATTGTGTACCATCTGCTCCCTCCATCTAATAGAATATAAGCTCTATGAGGGCTGGAAGCTTTGCTGCATAAATATTTACTCATTTGAGCTTCTTTGTTCCCTGATGGCCCCCAAATGCCTAGATCAGGGCCTGAACACATGAAAGCATTCAGATTGATTGACTGAAATAGTACCTTAGCTCTAACTCCCAGTGAACAGGGAGCTCAGGGAGAAGCAGACAAGTCCAAGGGTTCAACACCAAGAGGCCCAGCTGTGCTCTGGGCAGCCGTTTCCTGAGCAGGAGTGGCGCCTGCATTCTGTGCGCATAAGGAAGAAAGCAGACTCAATAACCACCATTCTATTAAGGAGAACTTGAAGCATCTGACTGACAATGACCAAGTACTATGGGAAGAGCAGGAACAGTCCTGAACCAAAAAAGCCATGAGCAGCAGAGAACTGTACACGAGGGGAAAAATCAGAATAAGAGCAACCCAAGGAGAGTGTCCACCTGGGACCAGGGCCTTCCCACTGTCCCCACCACACCCCACAATGGTTCTGCTTCATGGAACACACCAACCCCCATTCCAGAGTGGGAATCCATGTTACAGAATGTGAGTTGGACAGCTGCCACTTGACAAGGAGAGACCCAGTGCAGACAGGTTCTCTGTGGTCACACAAACAGAAGGCACCCGCTCACAGACAAAAAAACCAAGAGCCGAGGTTTGCATGTGGGAGTTTCTGCAAGCGCACAGCACACGTTCACACTGCTTCTTCTACAGACTGGGACGAGAGAAGGAAGAGCTGCTCAAAACCATGCTTACCCAACTTTATGAATGTTTATGAACTACCTTCAATCCACCCTCACTTGGGGCTACATTTATTCCAAAGACCTCACTCGCCAGAACTAATTATAGCAGCATCGTTCTTGCTCTGTCAATCGCATATTCTTCCTTAAGTGTAATTTTATTCCTGCCTGTGCTGTGGTTCCCCATGATGCCAGCATCACTCTCAAGAAAGTAGTCTATTGCCTGTGGTCAGAGGCCCAGCCAAGTCTTCACCCAGGTGAGTGGGACAGCCTCAGACACTCAACTCTGTCCTGCAACCCACTCTGCCCAGAACAACAGGGGGGGGGCCTGAGCTCACCAATTATTCTCTCATTCAATAAACAAACATTTATTGAGCATCTATATGACACACAATGAGCTTGGGATGCAGCAATTACTTGCCTAACGATTTGATGAAATATGCCTCTTAAAGCCCTAACTATTCCTTAATTTCAGAACACTGCTACTTTTGCCTAGTAAATAAAGTATTCATTGGATAGAAAACAGAGTCAGTGGAAAATTTTATAAAACAAGACCTTCACAGTTTGTCTTCTCCAGCCTTCTGTTCTAATTGCCGTTCTGGTTGCTGGGAATTCGAGACCTGAATGCTCATTCTCAGTCCATTATTTCTAACTTGGCTCAGTGTCCCTCCTCTGGTGCCCAAAGCCTTCTGTTCCTATTGCCCTCACTTTATCACACGAAGATCCCGCGTCTCCTCCAGGCAGCATATGAAAACTTGAAGTCAGGGGTGTGTGGTATTCAGTTCTCTATCTCCAGGGCCTATGAAAGCTCCAGCACACAGGTGGCACTCAATAAATGCTTGTGGAGGAATAAATACTTCAGGAATCTATAAACCCTAGTAAAATTGTCTGGTTCTTATTTACCATTATATACTGACTAGAAGCCCGGTACACAAAAATTTGTGCACTCGGTGGGGGTGGGGGGATCCCTCATCCCGGCCTGTGCCCTCTCACAGTTTGGGACCCCTCGGGGGATGTCCCTCTGCCCCCGAGGCTGCCCAGCCGCCTGGAATCCATTGGAGCACACAGCACACATGGAGGCCTCCATGTGTGCTGTGCGCCTCGATTGCACCTATTTCCAGGCCTCAGCCTCAGGGGCGGAGCTGGCTTGGTCCCTCCACCCCTGAGGCTGTCCAGCCACCATGAATCCATTGGGGCACACAGCACACACGGAGGCGTAGCCCCAATTGCACCTATTTTCAGGCCTTAGCTTCCGGCCAGGGCTGGCTCGGTCCCCCAACCCGGAGGCTGCCCTGCTGCCTGTAATCTGCAACAGGATCTATTTCCAGGCCTCCATCACCGGAGCCCTGCTCCTCCCCCGGTGGTTGTGGCCTGTACATTGCCGGTGGTTTCTCCCGGGCTGCGTCCTCCGCCATCTTGGCTGGGATAATTTGCATACAGCCGCTCTGATTGGCTGGTGGGCATGGCTTACCAGTCCCCAAAATAATGGTTAATTTTAATATTACGCTTTTATTAGTTTAGACTAGGGGCCTGGTGCATGAAATTGATGCACGGGTAGGTGGAGGAGGGGGAGGGCAGGGGGGGAGGTCCCTCAGCCGGACCTGCACCCTCTCCAATTTGGGAGCCCTCAGGAGATGTGCTACTGATGGCTTGGGCCCACTCCATGTGGTTCCCTGCTCTCTGCCGGGCCTGTCTGCTCCACGGGGATGGGCAAGCAGGCCCTACTGGGCGCCGCCTGCGGGGTCCCCGATGGCTCGCGCCCCCTCATCCCCTAGTCTGTAGCCGCCACCCCGGCCGGCCGCCACCTGCGGGGGTCTCCATCGCTGGCTTCCCCTCCTCCACAGCCAGCGCCCATCAGGCCCTGCTGGGTGCTGCCTATGGTCTGATTGCCTGCTGGGCTCCCGTTGCCAGGGTAACACCGCCAGTGTCCTGCCCCAATGCTATGGGTGGCACCATTTTGTCCCAGAGTGATGGTTAATTTGCATATTATTCTTTTATTAGATAGGATTAATTCATGCAAGAATGAAAAGCTAGTACTATGGGCGAGAGCTGGCAACAGCATGGATCATCCTTGTCAGGTCACTAAGATGGCCCTTTGACCCTGCTGATACCACACCACACCACACATTGGACTTCTTGGGTTTAAAGAGCTGCCAGGAACTTTTTAAAAAACAGAACACATTGTGGGGAAGAGGAGTACACTGAATAAGACTTCAAAGACGTGGCTTAAAATAGTGGTGTTGAATAAACATTTACTCATTTGAGCTGACCAAAGTCATTAGAAGACCATTAACATTATCACTGATGGAATAAAAGGCCACAGCAGAATAAAGGCCTTTATCTCCCTCCCGTCTCTACTGCTCTCCTCTATAAAAACCACCAAAGTAACAAGGAACACAGAAAATCAGAGAAGAGCATAATGGTCAAAGAAACTAGGAAAAAGCCATCTTCAAACCCCAAGTTGTAAAGAATACCTACCACATACATTAAACTTTACACTGAAGGAAGGTGCTGAGAGCTGACAACATTCCCCAATCACATCTTATTCTGAATACAGTGGTACCATCATCAAAAGCCCAAATAATGACCCCCTATACACAATACCAAGTTGGGGGATGAGTGGCAGCATCCACTCCCGAGCCCTTTCCCCATATTCCACACGCCAGGGAGCAAGGAGGTGAACCCAAAGGAGTAGGTGCTGGTGTAAGAACCAGGCAGCTGGAAACCCAATGGCATTTCCTGTGAGAGGAACAGAGGCTGCAGAGTTAGACACGCAGTCTTCTCTGGCTCACAGGTAGGAGCCGCTCCCAAGGTGCCCTGCCAGGATGGATGTAAAGCCCCGTGAGAAAAGCTGCTCGAACTCAAGCTGCATGCTGCTTCCTCAGACCCCCGCTCTCCACAAAGCCCCAGTCCTGAGAACAGCGCGGTCCTGGCTAAGTGGCTAACTGGCAGACAGAGCCAGGGAACCAGAAAGAATCAGTGAGTGAATTCAGGACACATTAGGCCATCAGACACTAAGTCAATACACAAGTATCAGTTATTTCTATTTTAGCTACAAACAGTAAGAAAACACAGTTTTTAAAAGACACTATTTTCAACAGCATAAAAAAATAAAATACTATGAATAAACTAATGAAAAATATGTAAAATCTCTACCTAGAAAAATAGTAAAATATTATTGGGAAACATTAAAGATGATTAAACATATGGAGGGAAATACTATGTTAATGAATTAGAAGATTGAATATTAACAATCAAAATCCAATCAATATTTATCCAACAAAACTAGTATTCAGAATTGAAGATAAGGAGCTTTCCAGACAAGAAAAAGCTAAAGAAGTTCATCACCACCAAACCAGTATTATAAGAAACATTAAAGTGACTTCTTTGAGAAGAAAAAAAAAAGCATAAAAATTTTGAATAATAAACTGGCAATAATATAGCTACAAACAATTATTTTAAAAGGAAATGGATTAAATGCTCCAATCAAACGATACAGGGTGACTGAATAGATAAGAAAACAAGACTCTTATACATGCTGTCTATGCAGAAAATTCACTTCAGATCAAAAGACATACAGATTGAAAGTAAAGGGATGAAAAAAGGTGTTTAATGAAAAAATCTGGGTAGCACTACTTATACTAGACAAACAGACATTAAATCAAAGGCTATACAAAGAGACAAAGAAGCACCCAGTAATTCCATTTCTGTGTATTTATCCAAAGAAAACCAAAACACTAAATTGAAAAGACATGTATATCTGATATATGTTCATTGCAGCATTATTTACAATAGTCAAGATAGGAAGTAACCTAAGGGCTCATCAACAGTTAAATGGATGAAGAAGTGATACACATATAAATGGAATATGACTCAGCCATAAAAAAGAATGAAATCTTGCCATCTGCCAACATGGATGGACCTAAAAGGTATTGTGCTGAAATAAGTCAGACAGAGAAAACAAAAGCCAGATGATTTCACTTATATGTGGAATCTAAAAAACAAAATAAATGAACAAAACAGAAACAAACTCATAGATAACAGAGAACATTTGGATGGTTGCCAGATGGGAGAAGAGTTGGGGGGATGGGAAGGGATTGAGAAGTACAAATTGGTGGGTACAAAATAGTCCCAGGGATGTAAAGCACAGCATAGGGAATACAGTCAAGAATATTGTAATAGCTATGTAGGGTGTCAGATGGGTTCTAGATTAATTGAGGGGATCACTTCATAAGTTATATGTGTAGTCACTATATTGTACCTTAAAACTAATATAATATTGTATGTCAGCTATAATTAAAAAAATAAAAATTATTTTTTAAAAATTCAATTTCTTTGTGAGAGAATTGATAAGATGATTCTAAAGTTTAAGTGGAAAGTGAAGAGTCAATCCAAGACAAAACTGAAAAACAGCACACCTGGAAAATAGTCACTCCCAGATATCAAGATTTATTTCAAAGTTACAGTAATTAAAACAATAATGTTGGCTCAAGACTAAACAAAATAATACCACAGAAGAAAAGAAGATCCACGCAAATATTGTCACTTGGTTTATAAGAAAGGTACTACTGAAGTACATGTAGAGGTAGGGGGAGGAGAGAAAGATCTTTTTAATAAAAGGTCCTGAGCCATTGTCCCTACCTCACACCTTACACAAAAACAATTGTATGTATAGATATGCTAAGTATAAGATAATACCGGAGATAACTGAAAGATCATGATATCATGTATGAGAATATTTTCTTCATCTTGGTGGAAGGAAAAGGTTTCTTAAATAAGACATAAATGCATCTACTCTAATAAAAGTGTAATATTGCAATTGTCCCTTTCTTCGGGATGCCTAAGCTATGCCCACCAGCCAATCAGAGTGACTATATGCAAATTAGCCCAGCCAAGATGGCGGAGGCTGGTGCCATGGGAGAAGCAGAGCACAGTGGTCCAGCAGGGCAGACGGAAGATCCCTGGCCTGGGATCTAGGTCACAGCCGCGGGCAGGAGAAGCAAGCCCACATTGCGGTCCAGCGGATACAGAAGCTGTGCCATTGGCGGGTCCCTGAATGGAGGGGTGGATGGTCCAGAAGTGGAGGTGCTCCTGCTTTGCAGCTGCAGTGCCAGGCCTGCATGGGCAGCTGCCACCTGGCTGGGGCTGAGCCCTGAGCTGGAGGTTAATGCCCCCTCCCCATGGAAGCTTTAATGAGGGAAGGAGGGCTGCTCCCTCTCTCTCACACACACATACCCCTCCTGGGCCCCCTCTCTGGCCAGCTCCATTTTCTTTGCCACAGGGGCAGGGGTCTCCTGTGAGAGGCCCCCGTCTCCCTTCAAGCTGGGGTGAACCCCCAGGGGAGCCAGGAGACTGAGAGATGAGCAGGGGGCGGGTAGAGGGAGCAGCAGCCCCAGAGAGTTTGGGGGGAAGTAACCAGGTGGGGGAGGGGTGGAACAGGATGGAGGGAAGAACTTTATAAAAGAGTCAGTGGACAGCAGAGTTAAAAAAAAAAGAGGATCTATGAGTGAACTGTAAGGCCTATAATGAAAACCAAGTATAGTGTGTACTGGGGACAGATTTTAAAAGTAGAAGTCAGAAAAGAAAAAAAGATAAATGATAGTGGTTAATTAGGCAGGTAGATAGGTATTAAAACAGTGGAAGTAAGTAGAGAAGAATGTATGGCAAAGGTAGGATGAGAAAAAAAGAGGGAGGGAAGAAAAGTGATAAAGGGGGAGCTGGTAGAGCTTAAAAGGAGAATGGGCAGGAGGAAGGAATGGGGGAGGGAGCAAAGCAGGTCAGAGGGAGGAAGTGAAGAAAAAAATTAAGGTGGGAAGGAAGGAAAAGGGGAGGGTGGGCAGGGGTAAAGATAAAGGAAAGAAGGGATGTGGGAAGGTAAGGAGGGTAGTAGAAAAATGGGAAGAATGATGATGGAACAGAAGTAGGAAATAAGGAGGAAAGAAAAGTTTATAAATGATGAGTCAGTAGGAAAAGTGTTACATAAAGAAGAAAAATTGTGTGAGAGGAAGAAGCCAATAAGGAAGTCAAATACAATTGTGCATGAAGGGGATAAGATTAAAAAAGAAAGTTACTAGGGGTGACCAGGCCGGCAGGGGAGGGCAGTTAGGGGGATCAGGCAGGCAGGCAGGCAGAGTGGTTAGGGCAGGCAGGCAGGTTAGCACTTAAGAACCAGATTGTGAGTTCTGAACCTGGATTGTGAGTCCCCAAGAACTCCATACTGGAGAGGGTGCAGGTCGGGCTGAGCCCCCCCCCCCACCCCCGTGCACCGGGCCCCTAATTCATAATAAAAGAAAATACCATTAAATTAAACTTCATCACAGCGTCCATTAAAACAGCAAGCTCTTTTTAACGACGTCACAACAAAGGAAGCCTGAACTACATCACTACGAAGTGGGAGAAGATACTTACAATAGTTATAGTCACCAGCAGACTACATCAGAGCACACAGGGAAGTCTTACAAATCAATACAGCTTAGAAAACCAACTCAGCAGGCGTATGATCAAGACCTAGCAAGCTCCTCATGAGAGGCGATACACAAAGGACCAATACACATATGAAAATACATTCACAGCTATCAAAACTGGAAATGATACAATGTTCAATAGCAGAATGGATAAATAGGCAGTATATTCACCAATGGAATACTACACAACAGTGACAATAAATGAATTATGGCTACCTGCAACTGCATGTATGAATCACAACAAATAAATGATAAGGGGAAAGGAAGAGAAACACAAAAGCATTCCTTGGACAGATAATCTATTTATGGCCCTGTTTGTATAACATTCAAAAACAGACAAAGCAATATATGGGTTAAAATACAGGTGGTGGTTACCCCTGGGGCAGGGAGTAGTGACCAGGAGGGGGCAGGAGAAGGCCTTCTTGAGTGAGAGTGAGTGGTGATTACACAGGTGTGCTCATTTCATGGCAATTCATCAAACAGCAAAATCTTGACCTGTGCAATCTGCTGTTTGTCTATTATACCTTAATTTTTAAAAAGATGACTTACAGGAGGAAACAAGATGGCGGCATAGGGTAGACACTGTAAATGCAGCCGTGAACAACTATTTCAGAAAAACCTTGAAAAGAACACACGGACACCACTCGCACCCACAGGAAGGCTGGCTGAGTGAAAATCCTACAACTAGAGAAGAGTCTGAGACTCAGAGGATCGGCGGAAGCAAAGTACAGAGGTACGGAGGCGTGCGCACAGGCTCGGGGAAGGGCTGGTACCAGAGGTCGCAGTTCTTTTCCAAAACGGAGAGAGCCACAAGTCCCCAGCGGCTCTGAACTCCAGTTCCAAGTGAGTTTCTAAGGACCCAGACACCCAGAGAAGGGGGACTGACTGGCACCAGGAGGAAATTCAAAGCGGGGTTCTCTCAGCGTTGCTTGCAGCAATTACTGTGGGACACAGAGACCTGGTGTCTCCCAGCACAGCGCTGAAAAACGCCATAGCTACTTGCTCCGCCCTGCAAACTCCCCGAGGCCCCGCCCCTCCCAAGCTGCGTCAGAGGCTTTTGCAGATAAAAGTCTGAGTAGCCTAAGGCACAGGCTTAATCAACACCTCCTTAAAGATACAGGAGCCAGCCCCGACCCAGTGGCCAGAGTGGGACTAACCTAAACAAAACAGATCCACAAGGAACACACTCGGGGCAGATGCAGTGAGCATAAATGCTCCACTGAAACAACTCTTGCCCCATAAGGGTGTCTCCAGCACAGAAATTCTCCCACTGTAGACACAGCTGACTCTCATAACTAAGTGGCTTAGAGGTTAATCCCTCGCAGTGATCGCCTAAATCAGAAAGAAAAGGAGCCAAAATGCGGAGACGAAACAGGTCACAAATGACAGAAATGGAGGAAAGAAAACGACAGGATATAGAGTTCAAAACCACGGTTATTAGGTTTTTCAAGAAAATGCTAGAGACTGCCGATAAATTTGATGAGACCCTCAAGGATATGATAAAGGACCAACTAGAAATGAATCATACACTGACTGAAATGAAGAATATT
>PVJC01023526.1:0-26335 GCA_004026665.1 Murina feae | reverse complement strand
AGAATCAGAGGCATAGAAAGGGGGTGGACTGACAATTTTCGGGGGTTAAGGGTGTTGGGGATGCGTGAAGAGACTGGACAATAATTGTACACCTATGGATGAGGACAATGGGGGGGCAAGGTCAGAGGTTGGGGTGGGAATTGGGAGGAGGGGAGCTATGGGGGAAAAAAGAGGAACAACTGTAATAATCTGAACAATAAAGATAAATTAAAAAAATTTTTTTTTATTGATTTTAGAGAGGAAGGGAAAGGAAGAGATAGAAATGTCAATGATGACAGAGCATCAGCTGCCTCCTACATGCCCCCTACTGGGGATCCAGCCCACAACCGAAGCGTGTGACCTCCTGACTGGGAATCGAACTGTGACTTCCTGGTTCATGGGTCTATGCTCAACCACTAAGCCACACTGGCTGGGCAGTTCATTGAGTTTTGACAGTGTATACCCCCATGCAACCACTCAAAATAAGACCTATTTCCATCACCCCAGAAAGGTCATTCAAGCCTCAAACCAATACATTCCTACCATGGCTCCCAACCTGCCCTCCCCCAACCACTTTCTGATTTCTTTTAAGTAAATAGTATTTTAACCTTCCAATTGCTCAGGCTGAAAATCTTGGAGTCATCCTTGATTCATCTCTTTCTCTTACATCCCACTTCTAATCTATCGGCATTTCCTATGAAGTAGATTTCAAAATACTTAGATTTCAAATCTAAAATCTAACTGCTTCTTATCAACTCCACTGCTTCCTCCTTGGTCCAAGTCACATCCTCTCACCTCCTGACTGTCTCCAGCTTCCTCACACTCTCTATATGTTCACATGGCAGCCTGAGTATTTAAGAACTGAGTATTTAAGTTCAGATCATGGTCCTGGCCGGGTAGCTCAATCAAAGTGTTGTCTGGATAAGTCAAGTGGCAAGTTTAATCCCCAGTCAGGACACACACAATAATCAACCAATGAAAACAAATAAGTGGAACAAAAAGTTGATGTTTCTCTCTCTCTCTCTCTCATTCTAAAACAAATTATTTAGCTCAGAAGGTGTGGCTCAGCATTTGAATGTCGACCTATAAACCAGGGATAATGGTTCGATTCCTAGTCAGGGCACATACCTAAGTTGTGGGTTCGATCCCTGGTTAGGGCGTGTATAGACAACTAATTGATGTTTTTTTCTCTCTCCCCCACTTCCTTTCTCTCTAAAAATCAATAAAAACATATCCTTCAGGCAAGGATTTAAAAAAAGTATGAGTGCACATATATCTGTATGTCTATATCTATATAGTTTTATTTATAAATTTACTGATATAAAGGATGTATAAAACACAATTTACAACAAAATTTAGTAACAAAATACAGATATATTTATTATAAATTCCATATTCTCACTGAATGCTTTTGTTGACATTTGCAAACTCTTATATTCATTGCTATTCTATTGTTGCAACTAACTACACAGTGCAGTTTCAACATAAATGCTGGCTGATATTTTCATTGATAGGTGGAATGTTTTCCAGTACCACCAGGCAATTATTAAATTCTCAGGTGGCCCTAGCCCATTTGGCTCAGTGGATAGAGCGTCGGCCTGTGAACTGAAGGGTCCCAGGTTTTATTCCAATCAAGGGCCCATGCTCAGGTTGTGGGCTCAATCCTCAGTGGGGGACTTGTGAGAGGCAGCTGATCAATGATTCTCTCTCATCATGGATGTTTCTCTCTCGCTCACCCTCTTCCTTCCTCTCTGAAATCAATAAAAATATATTTAAAAAGAAAAATTCTCCTATAATTTAATTCAATTCTGATGCTATCTACCTGGAGGTAGGGTCAGATCCCCTAAGTAAGGGCTCAGTCCTGAAAGACTGCCCTCACATCGGAAGCTAACTGCAAGTCCAGATTATCACCTCTGCTTCTGACTGACTTGCTGTAAATCAGAAGTTCCTATAAGCCCCATTCTCAGGTTTGATCATTTGTTAGAACAGCTCAGGCAAACAATTACTTATGATTACTAGTTTATTATTAAGAATATTTTTTCTTTAAAAAGAATATTATAAAGGATATAGATGAACATCGAGATGAAGAGATACATACACAAGGTCCAGAAGGAGCCTAAGTGTAGGAGTGGAACTGAGGTGTGCCATCTTCCTTGGCAGATGAATACATTTACCAACCCAGAACTGCTCATCAGATCTTCCCGAGGTTGGTGGATAGGGCTGAGAGTTCCAACCCTCTAGTCATTGAGTCTTTCTGGTAACTAGCCCTAACTGAGCTACTAGGTACTTCCCCCTTCCCCCCACTTCATCTCATTAGCAGAAAACAACTCAGGTGGGAGAGGAAGGGATTGTTATAAATAACAAAGGGTTCGTCTATAACTTAGGAAATGACAAAGGTTTTAGGAGCTCTGTGCCAGGAAGCAGGAACAAAGTATACATAGTTCTTATTACACAATAGAGTAAGGCAAAGTATAAGAACTTCACTCATCAGTGAAGTGAGCAACTTCTTTGCCAAATTGAAAAACAGCATTTGAATGCTAAAAATATATGTTTTTGTAGCATTCACAGTGTAACAGTTATAGCCATGACACACTTTTTAAATTAATTTTTTAGAGAGAGAGGAAGGGAGGAGAGAGAAACATCAATGTGAGAGGAAAACATTGATTAGCTGCCTCCTGCATGCACCCCAACTGGGGATCAAAACAGAAACCTGGGCTCATGTCCTGACTGGGAATCTAATTGGTGACCTTTAGGTGCATGGGACAGTGCCCAACCAACTGGACCACACTGGCTAGGGCAAGAGTGTTGTCCCATGGACCAGTTCGATCCCAGGTCTGGAGACAACTGGTTGATGTTTCCCTAACATCAATGTTTCTCTCTTTTTCTCCCTCCCTCCCTGTCCCTAAAATCAATAAAAATAGTATATATTTAATAAGGATGTTTTGCCTGGCGAGGTGGCTCAGTGGTTGAGCATCAACCTGTGAAACAGGAAGTCACAGTTCAATTCCTGATCATAGGCACATGCCCAGGTTGTGGGCTCAATTCCCAGAGGGGGCATGCAGGAGGCAGCCGATCAATGACTCTGTCTCATCATTGATGTTTCTATCTCTCCCTCTCCCTTCCTTCCTGAAATCAATAAAAACATATTTTAAAAAATGATGTTTCCTTGCCTGTCAGGAAGCTAAAGATGAACTCATAGGTCATTTCCCAGATCCATGACCTACTTAACAGTTTTCCCCAGAACAGAGCTCAGTATGAGAAGCATTGTGGCAAAAGGCACAATGCCTTTAACCAAGTCCAAGAGGCATTTGATCTTTAAGAAGTCAGCAGGTGTAGCCTTTCTGTCCCTGCAAAAAGCCATAGTGAACTATCTTTGGCACAGAACAGGGCCCAAGCTGCTGGGAGATTATCATTTGGCTGGGAGAATGTCAGAGGAGGTTTGAGCTGACAGGTTGTTAAACCCTTTCCTTCCCTCCCTAGTGTGCTGTGGGAGAGGCGGAGGGGTACTTTCTTCCTCAGGCAGGCTGGGAACCATTCTCATCCTCATCAGAGCAGGTTTTTCCTGAGGGCTAACATGAGTACATTCTTGGAAGCTCAATAGAAAAGTTATGCTTAAATTTATTCAAGCACAACTTAAGATTGATATGCAAGTGAGTGCTCAGTGAAAATATTCTTTCTTTAGTGATCACAGCTGGCCCACCCTCAAGTGGCAGAACTGGCATCATATCTGCAGAAGATCTGAGGGGGTGGCCTCCTCATCTAAAATATCCACCCATCCACCTGTCATTCCACCATTACAGCTTAATTCCTCAGGGTCTCTAAGGAGGCTTTGCTGCTTCTAGAGACATTCAGCTCTATTGACATTCAAATTCCTCCTCAAAAAGCATTTTAGCAGGGATTAGTAACAGGAAGAAATAAATTCCTTTGCCTAGCAGTCAAGACACTATACAATAAAATGTTACCTCTATAATTTTCTCTTCCACTACACTGAACAGTTCCTTCAACCAGACTGGTCTTTGAGCCTGCCCTGCATTTATTATTCACACAATTTCTCCTGCATGGAGTATCTGGCCACCCACCTTCCCCTAGGTTTGTCTCTTCCATTTTTCAGTAGCCATTTATTTATCACCTACTACAGTGAACCACCTAAGGATATGTTTATTGATTTCAGAGAGAGAGGGAGAGAGAGAAACATCAATGTAAGAGAGAAACATTGATCAGTTGCCTCCTGTAAGAACCTAGGTACGTGCGCCAAGAACCAAACCACCACCTTTTTGGTATATGGGACTGAAAACCAACCAACCAACCAACCAACCGAGCTTTCAGACCTGGGCTGTCAGGAAATTTTACATTTTAATTAGTTAATTAATTTAAAAATGTTTTAATTTATTACTAGGGGCCTGGTGCACAAAAATTTGTGTACTCGGGAGGTCCCTCAGCCCGACCTGTGCCCTCTTGCAGACTGGGACCCCGCTGGGGATGTCCACCTGCTGGCATGCCTGGTCAGCCTGGGTGAGGGGCTTATGGCTGTTTGCAGGCTGGCCAAGCCCCCCAGTGGAGACCCTCACCCCATTGGTATGTGGCCAGCCTGGGTGCGGGCCTGAGGGCCGTTTTCAGGCTTTCAGGCTGCCCATAAGTCCCTTCAGGTTTTGGGTTCTTACTGGGGTACCTGGCCAGCCTGGGTGAGGGGCTGATGGCTGTTTGCAGGCTGGCCAAGCCCCCCAGTGGGGTCCCTCACCCCATTGGGGTGTGGCCAGCCTGGGTGATGGGCTGAGGGCTGTTTTCTGGCTTTCAGGCTGTCCATAGCTCCCATTGACCCAACTTCCTAGCAAGGCTGGCTGGAAGCAGGTTTCTGGGGTTTATTTATCTTCTATAATTGATACACTATTCCTTTAAGCCGAGGCCTAGGGAGGTAACGAAGCCTTCTGTTGGCTTCAGCTCTGTGGCTTCTATAATTGAGACAATGTTGCCTTAGTAGTCGGGCCTGAAGCTTCTATAATTGAGACAATGTTGCAAATATGTTGTTGCCTGGAGCCGAGAGAAGCCCTGGTGGCCCTGGGCTGGCAGTTTTACTCCTGCTATAATGGAAGCTGCCTGTTTACTCAGCTCTGTGAGTGCCGGCCTCCATCTTGGCTGGGTTAATTTGCATACAGTTACTCTGATTGGCTGGTGGGTGTGGCTTATGCGTCCCAAATAAACAGTCAATTTCAATATTACGCTTTTATTAGATTCAATTTTATTGATTTTATTGATTTTTAGAAAAACAGGAAGGGGAAGTAAGGGAGATAAACATCAATGTAAGAGAAACATCGATTGGTTCCCTCCCAATGTACCCAGACCAGGAACTGAACCTGCAACCTAGGCATGTGCCCTGACCAGTAACTGGTGACCTTTCAGTGCACAGGACAATCTCAACCGACTGAACCACAAATCTGCTAAGGCAAGATTTAAAAAAAATGTTTTATTTATTTTAGAGAAAGACATAGGAAGAGAGAAAGAAAAACATCAGTGCAGCCTGCAACCTGGGCATCTAATCTAATAAAAGAGTAACATGCAAATTAACCATCACTCCGAGACACCTAAGCCATACCCATCAGCCAAGCCACGCCCACCAGCCAATCAGAGCGGCTGTATGAAAATTAACCCAGCCAAGATGGCAGCTGGCAGCCATGGAACTAGAGCAAATAGGAGGCTTCCGTTGCATCAGCGATGGAATTGAAACTGCCTGCCTAAGCCAGCAGGCCTCTGCTCAAGGCAACAAAGTTTCAATTATAGAAGATAAACCCCAGAAACCTGATTCCAGCCAGTCTTGCTGGAACGTTGGGTCAATGGGAGCTATGGGCAGCCTGAAAATGGCCCTCAGTCCCTCACCCAGGCTGGCCACACTCTCATGGGGTGAGGGTCTCCACTGGGGGTGTTGGCCAGCATCCAAACAGCCATCAGCCCCTCACCTAGGCTAGCCAGGCACACCAGCAGGTGGACATCCCCCGAGGGGTCCCAGACTTCGAGAGGGCACAGGCCGGGCTGAGGGACCCCCCCCCCTCCCCGGTGCACCGGGCCCCTAGTGTGTTATAACTGGGAATTGAACCTGTAACCTCTTGGTGCTTGAGAAGATCCTCAATCAGCTAAGCCACACTGGCCAGGGCAGAGATTTTTTTTTTCTAACATTGCTTTTTCAGAGAGAGTGGGAGGGAGGGAGGGAAATAAAGAGAGACATTGATGTGAGACACATGAACTGTTGCCTCCTGCACACGCCCCATCTTGGGGGTGGGGAGTGAACCTGCAACCCAGGCATGTGACCTTGACAGGGAATCAAACCAGCATCCCTCTGGTGCAACATTTTAACCACTTAACCATGCTGGCTGGAGGGAAATTGGTTAAAAATTTGTTCACAACACCCAGAACAGAGCTGGGCATATAATGGACATATAATAAAACTGAGGTCAAACTTGTCTACTGTTCTTTCCATCTCTAAAATTTGCTAAGTTTTAATTTGGATATGCAGGTGTGTATTGCTTTCTGCATCTCTCTTGTAAATATAGAGAGAATTTTCAAAGATAACTACTGAAGGCATCACTTTTCATTTAAAAATATTGAGTATGTTTACTATGAGGTAAATCCTGTGCTAGGTGCTAGAAATACAGACATGAAAAGACAGAGTTTCTGCTCTAGCCAGTTTGACTCAGTGGAGTGTCAACGAAAGGGTCTTGGGTTTGATTCTGGCCAAGGGCATATACCTTGGTTGCAGGCTCCTTCTTGGCCTGGGCCCTGGTTGGGGCTCTTGCAGGAGGCAACCAATTGATGTGTTTCTCCCTGAAAATCAATCCTCGGGTGAGGATTAACCAAAAACAACAACAAAACATAGTTTCTGTCTCAAGAACTTACAGTGCAGTGGGAGAGAGACAAGCAAAAGCACTAATGATGCTGGAGAAAACAAAGCACCATGTGTGGAGTCAGGGAGACGTGGGATTGAATCCTGACTCAGTATGATTCTTTTAGGTTGTGAGTTTAATTAACACTTTATTATCTTACAATTTTATTTCATTTTATTTTAGAGAGAGAGAAATGGAGAGGGAGAGAAAAAACATCGATTTTTTTGTTGCATTTATTTATGCATTCATTGGTTGTTTCTTGTGCATGTCCTGGCTGGGGATTGAACCTGAAACCTTGCTGTATTGGGACAACGCTTTAAACAACTGAGCTACCCAGGCCAGGGCAAAAATTTGATTTCTCTATGTACTCACTCTACTGAAGATGTATATACAATCATCTTTTAAGGAAACATGTGTTAAGTGAGGTCTTTGACCTTTAGGACCAATGACAGTTGCATACAGGGTGGTGTGGGGTTCTATTCATCAGACAGTGATGACCCTAGGTCTTTCTACTTCCCAAACTGGAATTACCAGAATGAAAATAATCTCTTCCCGAAAAGAAAGAAGGCAATTCTTTGCCAGCCCCTATTCTTCATGCTTAATAGAACTTTTAACATCCTATCTGTATTAATTTGCTAGTGTGTTCTAAGATAGCACCGCAGACTGAAAACTTAACAGAAATCTTTCTCACAGTTCTGGAGCATAGCTGTAGGAGATCAAGGCATTGCCAGGATTGTTTTTTTTTCCAGAGGCCTCTCTCCTTGGCTTGTAGATGGCCATCTTCTCCCTTTGTCTCTTTTTAAAAATATATTTTATTGGTTTCAGATAAGGAGAGAGAGAGAAACATCAATGATGAGAGAGAATCATTAATGGGCTGCCTCCTGCACGCCCCCTACTGGAGGATCGAGCCTGCAACCCGGGAATGAGCCCTGAATGGGAATTGAACCATGACTTCCTGGTTCATAGGTTGATGCTCAACCACTGAGCCACGCCATGCTGGCTGGGCCTCCCTTTGTCTTCACATGGTCTTTCCTCTGATTCCCTGTGTCCTGACATCAGTCATATTGGATTACTATCTACCCTAATGACTTTAATAAACATTAATTACCTCTTTAAATACTTTATCTCCAAATACAGTCACCTTTTGCATTACCAGATATTAGGACTTCAGCATAAAATCCTCCCCCGGCCCTGGCTGGTGTGACTTAGTTGGTTGGAATGTCATCCTGTACTCCAAAAGGTCTCGAGTTTGATTCCCTATCAAGGCACATACCTAGATTGAGGATTTGGTCCAGGGTTGAGGTGAGTATGGGAGGCAACCGAAAGATGTTTTTCATCTCTCTCTCTCCCCCGTGCCCCCCTTACTCTCTATACGATCAATTAAACATATCCTAGGGTGAGGATAAAAAAAATTTTTTTTTTCAAATTATAAGAAAAAAATTATAAATTTAGAGGTAGTAGAAGTGAGCCAGCAGGGCTACAAAGGCTTGGGAAACAAATTAAGGAGATAGAAGGTCCCTTGGTGCTCAGGAGAGGGAAAGGCAAAGGGCAATGTGCCTAGGGGAAAGAAGAGGAGGAAAGATGAATGCATTCTCCCCGGAGAGGGAGAGCCCGCTGAGGGGAACATAATCATAAACCATTTATCTAGAAATTTCAGAATATCACAGGAATTTCAGTATTGTCAAAAAGGATAAGCTCTAAAACCAAAATCCAACATTATAACTGAACTAGAGGCTCAATGCACAAAATTTGTGCAAGAGTAGGCCTTCCTTCCCCTGGCTGCTGGCACTGGCTTCCCTCTGGCATCCAGGACCTGGGTTTCCCTTATAGCCCTGCTTTGTCTGGAAAGTCATCCAGTCTAATTAGCATATTATGCTTTTATTATTATAGATTCTTTAAAAAAAAATATATTCCACTGATTTTTTACAGAGAGGAAGGGAAAGGGACAGAGAGTTAGAAACATTGATGAGAGAGAAGCATCGATCAGCTGCCTCCTGCACACACACCCCCCCCCCCACTTGGGAATGTGCCTGCAATCGAGGTATATGCCCTTGACCGGAATCAAACCTGGGACCCTCGAGTCCACAGGCCGATGCTCTATCCAGTGAGCCAAACCAGCTAGGGCTATTATAGATTCTTAACCTCCAGAAGATTCACTGGTATAATTATTATTAACCCCATTTTGCAGATGAGAAAACTAAGTGGATGAGATGAAGTACCTAGCCTAAGGTCATACATTTAGATTCTTCTAGAATAAGGGTTGGCAAACTTTTGTATAAAAGGCCAGGATGTAAATAATTCAGGCTTTCTGGGCCACTCGGTCTCTGTAGAAACTCTGCTATTATATCATGAAGACAACCATAGACAGTACGTAAATGAATAAACATGGCTCAGTTCCAACAGAACTTAATACTAAAAATTGAATTTCATATGTTTTGTGTGTCACAAAACATTTTTTAATTTTTCTTTAGCCATTTCTCTTGCTCAAATCAATCAGTCAAAGAAGTAATATATGCACCCTTTGTTCATTGCAGCATTATTTATGATAGCCAAGATTTGGAAGCAGCCCAAGTGCCCATCACTAGATGAATGGTTAGAAAAGCTGTGATTAAAAAAAAAAAAGCTGTGATACATTTACACAATGGAATACTACTTGGCCATAACACATAATGAAATTTTACTTTTTGCTACAGCATAGATGGACCTGGAAAGTATTATGCTAAGTGAAATAAGCCAGAGAAAGAGAAATACTATGGTTTTTTTCTTATATATGTGGAATCTAATGAATCAGATCTAATGAAAACAAATAAAACAGGAATAGACTCATATATACAGAGAACAAACTAATGGCTGTCAGAGGGGAGAGGGTGGTGCACTGGATGAAAAAGGTGAAAGGATTAAGGAAAAAAAAAAAAACACAAGAAAAAAACAATTGTATAGACACAGATACAAACAACAGTATGGTGATTACCGAGGGAAAGGAAATGGGGGAGTCAGGAAAGGGTAAAGGGGAAAAATGGTAATGAAAGGAGACATGACTTTGGGTGGTGAACACAATACAATATACAGATGATGTATTATAGAACAGTTCACCTGAAACCTCTATAATTTTATAAACCAACTAGGGGCCCAGTGCACAAAAATTTGTGCACTTGGGGTGTCCCTCAGCCTGGCTTGTGCCCTCTTGCAGTCTGGGACCCCTCTGGGGATGAACAGCCTGGGTGAGGGGCTGATGGCTGTTTGTAGGCTGGCCAAGACTCCAATGTGGACCCTCACCCCACTGGGGTGTGGCCAGCTTGGGTCAGGGTCTGATGGCTGTTTTCAGGCTGCCCACAGTCCCTTCAGGTTTTGGGTCCCTACTGGGGTACCTGGGCAGCCTGGGTGTGGGGCTGAGGGGCGTTTTCAGGCTTTCAGGCTGCCCACAGCTCCCACTGACCCAGCATCCCAGCAAGGCTGGCTGGAAGCAGGTTTCTGGGGTTTATTTATCTTCTATAATTGAAACTGTTGCTTTAAGCCAAGGCCTAGGCAGGTAATGAAGCCTTCTGTTGGCTTCAGCTTCGTGGCTTCGATAATTGAAAGAATGTTGCCGTGAGCAGAGAGAGGCCCAGCGAGCCTAGGCAGGCAGTTTCCTCCATTGCTGGTGCAACGGAAGGCTCCTGTTTGCTTCAGCTCCATGGCTTCTATAATTGCAACTATGTTGCTGTGATCAGAGAGAGGCCCAGCTGGCCTAGGCAGACAGTTTACTCCTGGTGCAACAGAAGCCTGCTGTTTACTCCAGCTCCGTGATTGCCAGCCTCCATTTTGGCTGGGTTAATTTGCATACAGCTGCTCTGATTGGCTGGTGGGTGTGGCTTAGGCATCCTGAAATGGTCAATTTCAATATTACTCTTTTATTAGATTAGATGTGACTCCAATGAAGTCAATAAGAAAAAACCCAACACTTTCTCCATGTAAATAATTAAAAGATTATAGATTAGATTGATTAGATTCCTTTTGACTAGTACCTTCAATCACAAACCATTTTTCCCACTAAGAAACAGTTACTGTTATCAGGTTTGTATATATCCTTTCAGAATTGTTTTCTTGTGTTCTTGCTATTAAGTTTTTACCTCTCAAGGGTTATCTCCGACTCTCCCACACATTTCTATAAAGCAGTACTACAAAGAGGAGGAAGACTGTACTGAGCAAACACAATCTTAGTTCACGGTCAAAAGGGGAGCAATAAGATACATCTACATATGAATAAGTTCTATTTGTGAAAGCCACAGTCTGAGCATTCTTTGATCAATTCAGATGAGTTAACAAAGGCCTCACTTTAAGTGGGCTGGACTGTTAAGGTTTTGATTGTGTTTATCAGGTAATTTAATCTATAGTCTATTAGTAACTAGCAAGTTAGTAATTAGCATAGTGCCCTGCACAAAGATCAGTATGGTAATTCCCTACCCACCTTACTTAGACCTGTTGTGCCTAAATGGTACAATGGGGTGTGAAAATATTTATGAATATTTATTGAGGATTTACCATGTGTGAAGCAGGTAATTTACATATCTCATTTAATTTTCACCACCTGGTGAAGTAGTGTTATCACAAAGGAACACTTGAATTGGGAGGCCAGGCCTGCTGGATTCCAAAGTGCATTTATCTAATAGTCTGGGATTTTGCCTTTGAAGAATAAGCCAGTAAATGAGAAAATACTTCAAACTGTAAAACATTGTACTACAATTATAGACCACTAGAGGCCCAGTGCACAAAATTTGTGCACTGGGGTGGGGTGGGAGAGGTCCCTCAGCCTGGATTGCAAGAGGGTGCAGGCCAGGCTGAGGGACCCCCCCCCCCCACTGGTGCATCACTGGGGCTGGGGAGGGACGCAGGAGGTGGGCTAGCCTTGGAGGGATTGAGAGCTCCAGGGGGTGTCCAGCTTCTCTCGCTGAGTCCCAATCAGCCAGACCCCAGTAGCAAGCTAACCTATGGTTGGGGCATCTGCCCCCTGGTGGTCATTGCATGTCACAGTGAGCAATTGAGTGGCCTTAGCATATCATTAACATATTATGCTTTGATTGGCTGAATGGATGACCAGACAACCAGACACTTTGCATATTAGGCTTTTATTATATAGGATTATCTTTTTTAAAATTTACTTTAGAGGGGAAGGGGTTGGAGAGCAAGAGAGGAAAACATGGTTGCCTCCCCTCTGGTGCCTGGGATCAAACCCAACCAGAATAGAAGCTAATCCAACCCGGACCTTCTGGTGCATAGGACCACACTCCTACCAGTTAAGCCACACTGGCCACGGCTCCATCATTCTTAATTCGTCAAGTTAAAACAGGAGAGATAGTTTTGAGAGGATTCATTGTTTGGAAAGGGAAAATCTTGAGTATGAGCCAGGAAACAGCTGAACCTCTCCAAGCCCTAAAACCGGGAAATCCCTTTACCGAAGGGCTTACATGACTTAGCAGTTGTGTAAACGGCTGACGTTGAGTAGGCGTGCAGTAAGTGTTCGTCTTTTCACGCAGAAGAGACTTGGGAATGAAAAATTCGATCCCACATTTAACAAGAAGGCCGCGAGACCCTCCGGTCCCGTGGCGGTTCCGTTTGAAGTCAGCTTGGTGCCGTCGGTACCGTGACTAGCCGTTGGCGTTTTCCCGCGCAGGGAGCAGGGAGGAGCGCGAGCTTGGGCTGTGGGTGTGGAGACCTTCCCCCGGCCGGGCCTGTTCTCACAGCAAGAACCACGTTCAGCCACCCGGCAGGAGGCACCCACTGGTATGTCTCAAACGACAGCCCTGTCCGCTTACCCTTTCGGCCTTCGCTCGTGTCAGGTCTTAGTCGCGTCGCCTGTGAACCTGCGGGGGAAGGGCTGCACGGGCGGGGCCTCTGCCGGGCAGCGAGCCGGGAGTCGTAGTCCCCTCTCGCACGGTTTGTTGCCTTGAGTGGTTGGGACGCACCACGTGATGCGAGCAGGGCAGCGACGGGGCGGGGGTTGCCTTGTGAAGTCATCACAGCGCGACAACGAGCTGCCGTTGTGGGCATCCTGGGTGTTGTAGACAGTTCGCTCCTGATAACTCCTGGAAAACACCCTGTATGCGCTCCGTCCCGGCGCCTCCCCCGGTGGTGGTGGGGGCCGCAGAGGAAGCGATGCGCTCCACGGGCGGGCGGGTGGGCTGCGCGCGGTGACTCCTCCTCCGCCGTGACGTAGAGGCCACGTGACGAGACGCGCTGCCTCTGCTGCCGCCGCCGCTTTGTAAGAGGCACATTGGCAGGTAACGAGCGGCGGCGGCGGCGGCGGGTGCCGAGTCCAGCGAGAACAGCAGCGGTAATTGGCACCTTCTCTCTCTCCTTCCCAGTTCCAGGCCCTTCATTGCGCTTTTTAGCGTTGGGTTCAGGTCTTCTTTTCTTCAGCCCCGTTTATCCTGCCCCAGTGCCCACCCGTGAGGACCGGGCCGAGCTTCCTTCGTCGGCTTCGAGCGTCCTCAGCAAGCCCAGGCCCCGGCGTCCTCCTTCCTCTCCCCATCCGGTGGCCCCGCGCGTCTTCCTGCCTACGCGGGTCCCGGTCGGCGCGGCCCCACCCAGCCTCCGGGGGCTCATTCCCCTCCCCCCTTCAGGTTTCTGCCCTGCAGGGTGTGGTTTTCTCCTCCCACCTGAGTCCCATCCTGTCCTCTGGAGCTCCCGCACCACGCTGGCGCTCCCCATCTTGACCATCTTTCCGTTTGCACGACTGTCGCTCGCTAGTCCTGGGACGTCTGGACCTCTTAGAGCTCAACTTCTGCGCTCTCTAGCCTTTCCCGGCGTCCTCGGAGGCACAGTTCAACTCAACTCCTTTTTATTCTGGAAGGCTTTGGTGACAGTCTCCTGGGACTCCGTTTTCTCAGTCCCAGTTCCTGTTGGCGCTTTGTAAACTAAAGCGCTTTCTGTTATAACATAAAAAAAATGCCTTTGTGCATTACATCTTTTTTGCCTCTGAATCACTTTCTCATTTGGCTGCCCCACCTTTCCCCGTGGGTTTTCAATCTAATTAATTGCCCAGGCATCTCAAGTGCCACCACTCTGGCCTCTTGTCCTTGTTTTCCCTGAGTTGATGCCATCGTCATTCCTGTTATTTCCTGTTAGACATAGTCCTGTAGTTTCTTACCACCTCGGTTGGATAGTGTTGCTACTTGTATCCAACGTATATTGTCTGCCAGTATTTAGGCTTACTGTCTTCTCCAGCACCTGTGTGTCCTAACAACTGAGAGCTTTTTAAGGTCTCCATAAAGTATCCAAAGGTATCATCTTATTTGAAGGGCATATAATTAAACTTTTTGGTGAAACCAGATCTTTTATATTTCCTATTATGCTAGTACTTTTTAAACCAAGAGGTATGCGAATAGTGTGTTCCTCACTTTCTGCCATGAGGTGTACATTCTTTTCTGTGTGGTCAGTTTGTCTAATAAAGGTGGTTGGAAATGGAGATAATACTTAAGAGCTCCTATTCCTAGGCATTAGGTGCCTAGATTGGGTTGGTTCCTGTCTGTCCCAGGAAAGGGAATAAATTTCACTGTCATTCGATAATAGGGTCTTCCAGCACACCACTTCTCTTACCTTCCTGCAAGGACCCCTTAGCTTGGGCTATCCTCCCATTGCTGTGAAGGCTTCCCCTGTCATTAGGCAGAAATGATTAGTTTTCCACACTCTTCTGCTTGCATCCAGTGAGTCCCTCCCAATCTCCCTTCCCCCCTCACAGCTAGTTCACATGTGTAATGAGATTTCTCCCCCGATCCTGCTTGTTTCCCACAGATCTGATTTCCTCATTTTGCTTCCTTGTTGCCTCTGACCTTCAATAATTAGGAAACAATTCAGAGAACGGAGATTTGTGTTAAGATGGAAGTGGGGCTGGAAATGGTGGCATGGGAATGAGGCCATGGGAAAGGTTTGTGGTAATTGCCTCTTGCCCGTTTCCTGCTGCTCTGGTTTCTTCTGGTCTCTCTGTCTTTAAATGTGGGCTGGACCAGCAGGAGTCACATGGAGCTGCCTTTAGGATAAGGCTGGAACAACAATAACACCTCTGCTTCCCTTTCCTGGCAACTGGTGCAGCCCCTGCTCACCAGAGTGTCTCATGGTTATTAGCCTGAGTGACTTTTATTGTTTGGAAACAAATAGTAGAACATGAAGAAGAATAGGTTTACTTCACTATGCGCTGCGTCTTGGTAGGAACTGGTTAATACCTCTACTGCCTTAAGTATAAACTACATGTAGAAAATATAAAGCAGTCTTGAAGATTTGAACTGGTCTGAAGTGAAGCCTTTACTTTGTAAGGGTTAGTCTTTTTTGTTTTAAGTATATTTTTATTGATTTTAGAGAGAAAGGAAGAGGGAGAGATAGAAACATCAATAATGAGAGAGAATCATTGATCAGCTGTCGCCTGCACACACCCCCCCCCCCCCCCTCCACTGGGGATGTAGCCCACAACCCAGGCATGTGCCCCGACCAGAATCGAAGCAGGGACCCTTTAGTCCGCAGACCAGTGCTCTATCCACTGTGCCAAATCGGCTAGGGCTGTAAGGGTTAGTCTTGAAGTGTTGATTTTCTAGACCTTTTTTTAAAATGATGACTTTAAGATTTATTTTTGTTATAAGACATTTCCTTTTGGTGTAAGTGTATTGTGAAGGATTAATACCTGCTCAAAAGAAGCTGTTTATGTGAATTCACAGACTGAAGTTCCTTTGCTGGTAAACATCTATCTTATTTTTCTTTGTGAGGTATCCTGTAGGTCAGCAAATACCAGTTAGCTCAGAGTTCTTAATTTGAGTAAATGGAGTGTCCTTTAAAAGTTGAGTGTATGCCCTAACCGGTTTGGCTTAGTGGATAGAGCATTGGCCTGCGGATTCAAGGGTCCCAGGTTCGATTCTGGCCAAGGGCATGTACCTCGGTTATGGGCACATCCCTAGTAGGGCGTGTGCAGTGACAGCTGATCGATGTTTCTCTCTCATCAATGTTTCTAACTCTCTATACTTCTCCCTCCTCTCTGTAAAAAATCAGTAAAATATATTTAGAAAAAAATGAGTGTAATGGCACCTGTGGTGTTGACTGATGAGGTGGTGAATCCATGATATATCTTAGAAGCAGCTGTTTTTTTTCTTTTTACCCCACCCCCACCCCCCAAAAAAGAGAGTAGAGATTTAACTTGGAGGCAGAAAGAGGGAAGATTTATAGGAAATAATCACCATATAAGCCTGTGGTAGGTTTTTTTTTTGTCTTTTATTTTATTTTTTTTATTGCGTAAAATATTACAAAGAGTAGTACATATGTCTCCTTTTTTTTCTCCCCTTGACCTTCCCCCAGCCTCCCTTACCCCCGTGTTTTGTGTCCATGGGTTATGCTTACTTTATATGAATGCATAAAAGTTGCCTGTGGTAGGTTTTGAAGTAACTTGACCCAACTATCAAATAAATATGTAGGAATATAATCCTTTTTATCTTCCTTTTTAAGTCCAAGAACCAAATTAATCAGTTTTGTTTGGACAATTACAATGAAAACTATATGCTGATATAGTTTCGAAATTTCCCATGGGTTTTGCAGGCCAGGTTTGTGAATTTCTGCCTGACATAGCATGTGTACTACAGTGAATTTCAATTTTCGGGTAACTCATTTTCACACTGGGGTTATGAAGTACGTGGAATTGGAACCAAGTTAACTGGAATTAATTTATGAAATTCGGCTTGGATTAAAGAGTAGGTGTTTTATTTACGACTAGGCAGTGCACTCTGCTTTTAAAAGTTGTTGGAAATTTGTTGTTTGGTTTTCTTCATTTGGAACCCTAAAAGTAATAGAACATATATTTGATTGGGTCTAAAATGTTAAAAATTTATGTTATGAGAATATTTTCAAAGATACATAAAGGAGAGGATTTCATTTGGTTTTATACCTGTTGCTGTAACTTTTTTCTTGCTATTATGGTGTTACAATTAAGCTGTAAGATGTCCTATAGGAACTTTTTCATTTCTCACTGAAAGTTACATGTACATACAAAATCCAGTAATACTTAGTATGATACTTAATTTTTTTATTTTATCTTAATATTTTTTTTTCCACAGGAAAACAAATCCATTTCATTTATTTGCAGTAAGTTTAAATCCTTGATGGGTACAGCATTTCACAGATTCTGTGTCCAATAGCCTTAGCAGAATTTAGCACGAACCATTCCACTGTTTCCATGAGGACGAGTTACCTTTCCCCAGATTACTCTGGTTTTGTTTGGTTTGCCACCAGGAGTCAGCGTGTTGTTCTTTGCTTTGTACACATAAACACATCTCTCGCCTACGTAGAATTCTGTTTCATTTCAAGCATAAACACCTTCAATTTTAAGAAGAGCTGTGGGCTCCCTCTGGTTCCCAAGACCCGCTTATAGCCAGCAAAAATGGCCTTGGACCACAGCCTTCCAGACATATATGTCCTTCCGGAAGTCCTGTTCCCAGCAGGCCCTCCACAGGGTCCAAGATGGCAGAAAAAGTTATCTTAATCTTTAGAGAGAGAGAAACCTCAACTTGTTCTACTTTATTTTGCATTCATTGGTTGTTTCTTGTATGTGCCCTGGCTGGGGATCAAACCACAACCATGGTTCATTGGGAGGGCACTCTAACCAACTGAGCTACCCAGCCAGGGCAATACTCAAATTTCTTTTACATGTAATCTCAGTTTTCTCATCAAATCAGTCCTAGATATTATGCATATGAAGACTTTTGGAAGCTCAGATTTGCTTCTTGTTAATGATGCCTTTCTCCTCTGCTTTCTCTTATTCTATCCCTTTCTCCTTTCTCTTTTCTCTTTCTCTTTTTCTCTCCATTCTCTTTTCTTGCCTTCTTCTGTCCCTTTATCCCATATAAAGACAGTCTCAACACTGTTTTCAACTAGGAGATTGTAGGTGTTTTTATTCTGCTTGCCACCATAATACGCTGCATCCCAGGCAAGCAGATGAAAAAAACATCTTTGCAAACCACATGGGATTGGGGCAAGGTGTATAGTACTGTCTGTATTGTGTGTGTGTCTACCCAACTTGAATGTGTATTCTTTTTTTTCTTTTTTTAAAAAAATATATTGATTTTTTTACAGAGAGGAAGGGAGAGGGATAGAGAGCTAGAAACGTCGATGAGAGAGAAACATCAATCAGCCACTTCCTGCACACTCCCCACTAGGGATGTGCCTGCAACCAAGGTACATGCCTTTGACCGGAATCGAACCTGGCACCCTTCAGTCCGCAGGCAGGTGCTCTATCCACTGAGCCAAACCAGCTAGGGCTGAATGTGTATTCTTTGAAGGGTGGGATTTTTCATTTGATAACAGTGTTTGGCATTGGCAAATCATTAAACGAGATAAATGGGCTTAAAAAATACAAATTTAACTGAAATAGGGTTTAGGAAAAAAAAAGAATGGCTTTAGGATTGATAGATAAACCTAAGTTTAAATTGTTTTTTAGACCAAACCAATAGGCCCCCCCCCCCGCCCCCCGCTTTTCTCAAATTAATTTACCAATTTCCAACTTCGAGTAGGCTTTTAAAAAATATTTTCATTGATTTCAGAGTAGAAGGGAGAGAGAGAAACATCAATGATGGGAATCATTGATTAACTGCCTCCTACACAACCCTTCTTGGGGATCTAGCCTGAAACCCGGGCACGTGCCCTGACTAAAATTGAGCTGTGACCTCCTGGTTCATAGATTGAAGCTCAGCCACTGAGCCACACTGGTAGGGCTAGAGTAGGTTTTTGGGTCAGATTGGCTAACACTATTTTACCCAACAAAATACATTTAAGAAAGTTTAGGGGAGAAAAAAAAAGTAAAAATAACCACTGGCTTAACATTTTAATATAAATTCTTGCCCTTTTTTCTTTACATAAAGTATATACTTTTTAAGAAGTCATAGAAGAAGATATATGCGGTATAAAAGTACATGTAGACTTTCAAAAACAAGAATGAAATGACCAACCGTTAGAAGGAAAACATTAAAAAGCCCTTCCCTTCCCTGTGTATGTTGTCTCCCAAGGCATTCCTTTCCCTCTTTTCCAAAGGGAACCATTACTCTACATTTGGGTTTTTTAGAATTACTTTTTAGAATTATTTTTATTTCATACTAGGGGCCCGGTGCACAAAAATTTGTGCACTGGGGGGGGGGTGGTCCCTCAGCCCGACCTGTGCCCTCTCCCAGTCTGGGACCCCTCTGGGGATGTCCACCTGCTGGTGTGCCTGGCCAGCCTGGGTGAGGGGCCAATGTCTGTTTGCAAGCTGGCCAAGCTCCCCAGTGGAGACCCTCACCCCAGGGGGTGTGGCAAGCCTGGGTGAGGGGCTGAGGGCAGTTTTTAGGCCGGCCACAGCTCCCATGGACCCTACGGGCCACCCGCCTGGGAAGCTGATGGTGGGGTGGCACTGGCCACCCCATGGCCTCCCGGGCGGGGGCCTCAGGGGCCAGCTGCCTGGTCCCCGCGCCCCAGAAGGCTCCTGCCCGGGAAGCCGAGGGTGAGGTGGCGCCTGGTCCCCGCCCCCTCCCCACAGGCTCCCACCTAGGAAGGCATCCGCAGGCCCAAGGCGCCAGATGCCTTCCCAGGACGTAGGCTCTCAAGATGGCGGAGGCTGAAGCCCCGGAGAAGCCGCACACAGGGGCTGCGGCCTCCGCCATCTTGGCTGGGCTAATTTGCATACAGCAGCTCTGATTGGCTGGTGGGCGTGGCTTACCCCCATCCCGGAGAAATGGTTAATTTTAATATTACGCTTTTATTAGTTAAGATATGTATATGTCCATAGACCATATATAGTGTATATTGCCCATTTTTGATCTTGATCTAAAGGGAATTTAATCTTGATTCTTCTGATACTTTCACTCTTACATGTTTTATTTTTATTATTTCACTCTTAAATGTTTTAGATTCATCCAGAGTTGATTCTTACATCTGTCAATCATTTTCAGTAATATGGTAGTCCATTGTAAGGATATGCCACATCCTATTATATTGTGATGGATGTTTGTCTCATTTCCAGGTGTGTGTGTGATTACAGATTATAGTTGTCTCCTTATGACAACTTATGTCTCTCCCACCAAAACAGATTTCTCAGGATTATATCTAATAAAAGAGTAATATGCAGATTGACCCTCACTCCATTATACCCAAGCCATGCCCACTAGCCAATCAGAGTGGTGGCATGCAAATTAACCCAGCCAAGATGGAAGCCAGCAGCCACGGAGCTAGAGCAAACAGGAGGCTTCCGTTGCACCAGCAATGGAGGAAACTGCCTGCCTAGGCCGGCTGGGCCCCTGCTCAAGGCAACAGTGTTTCAATTTTAGAAGCCACAGAGCTGAAGCCAACAGGCAGCTTCATTGCCTGCCTAGGCCTCCACTCAAGGCAACCAAGTTTCAATTATAGAAGATAAATAAACCCCAGAAACCTGCTTCCAGCCAGCCTTCCTGGGACGTTGGGTCAATGGGAGCTGTGGGCAGCCTGAAAATGGCCCTCTGCCCCTCACCCAGGCTGGCCAGGGCACCCCAGTAGGGACCCAAACCCTGAAGGGACCGTGGGCAGCCTAAAAATGGCCCTCAGCCCCTCACTCAGGCTGGCCACACACTCATGGGGTGAGGGTTCCCACTGGGGGGCTTGGCCAGCCCGCAAACAGCCATCAGCCCCTCACCCAGGCTGGCTAGGCACGCCAGCAAGTGGACATCCCCCGAGGGGTCCCAGACTGCGAGAGGGCACAGGCTGGGCTGAGGGACCCCCCCGAGTGCACAAAATTTTGTGCACCAGGCCCCTAGTATATATATAATTGGGAGTGGAAATTTGGGGCTGTGTGGGATATGGGTAACTTTACTAGGTAATCTCAAACTGTTTTCCATAGTGTTGTATAGTCATTCTTACTTAGGTTTCTCATTAGAACACAGAATATTGAGTGACTCTTTTTCTCAGTTCTCTTGAAGGTGTTACACAACTGGCATCATTCTAGAGGTCTAGAGAAGAAGTTTAATTCATACATATAATGGATACCTTAGACATTGAAACTTAATTTTCAAGACTGAATACCGTATTTTCCAGCGTATAAGACAACTTTTTAACCCAGGAAAATCTTCTCAAAAGTTGGGGGTCGCCTTATATGCCGGGTGTCGTCTTATAGGGCAGATGCTGAAACTTCCGAGCCGGACTGGAAAATCTGCAGTTGCCGCGTGTGGTGTAGGGAGCTCAAAAACAGCTGCACTCCATTCATTTCAATGGAGCCGGATGGAAACCGCAAGTGTCTCCGGTCGGCTCCTTTTTGTGCCACATACGGTCTCTATCCGGACTTTTTACCCCAGGAAAATCTTCTCAAAAGTTGGGGGTCATCTTATATGCCCAGTTGTCTTATACGCTGGCAAATATGGTAGTTAAAAGTCCCACATACTTGCCAACATTTGATAGTGCTTTAATTTTGAGCCATTTCTAGTGGGATGTTTTATTTATTTATTTTTTAAATATATTTTATTGATTTTTTTACAGAGAGGAAGGGAGAGGGATAGTCAGAAACATCAAAGAGAGAGAAACATCGATCAGCTACCTTCTGGACACCTCCCACTGGGGATGTGCCTGCAACCAAGGTACATGCTCTTGACCGGGACCCCTCAGTCTGCAGGCTGACCCTCTATCCACTGAGCCAAACCAGTTAGGGCATCTAGTGGGATGTTTTAGATAAATCTTTTATTAAGACTGCACAGCTGCATTTTGCTTTGTTAATACAATCAACCAGCTTCTCCTTTAATGGGAGCATGAAGACCATTCAGGGGGAGGGGGGTCCCGCTGCCCGGCCTGTGCCCTCTTGCAGTCTGGGACCCCTCGAGGGATGTCCACCTGCTGGTTTAGGCCTGCTCCCCGGGTGATCAGGCCTAAAATGGCAGTCAGACATCCCTCTGGCAGCCCGGGAGCCCCCAGGGGATGTCTACTTGCCAGCGGGGAGCAGGCATAAGCTGCAGTTGGACATCCTTAACGCTGCTGAAGGGGCAGGAGAGGCTCCCACAACCACCGCTGTACTGGCAGCCATCAGCCTGTCTTGTGGCTGAGCAGAGCTCCCCCTGTGGGAGTGCACTGACCACCAGGGGCAGCTCCTGCATTGAGTTTCTGCCCCCTGGTGGTCAGTGTGTGTCATAGTGACCAGTCATTCCCAGTCGTTCTGCTATTAGGATTAATTTGCATATTACCCTTTTATTGTATAAGATTATATAGGATAGAGGCCTGGTGCATGGGTGGGGGCCAGCTGGTTTGCCCTGAAAGGTGTCCTGGATCAGGTTGGGGTTCCTGCTGGGGTGCCTGGCCAGCCTGGGTGAGTGGCTGATGGCTGTTTGCAGGCTGGCCACAGCCCCTTCAGGGTGGGGGTCTCCCTGGGGTGCCTGGACAGTCTGGGTGAGGGGCTGATGGCTGTTTGCAGGCTGGCCACAGCTACTATTGACCCAACGTTCCAGCAAGGCTGGCTGGAAGGTTTCTCGGGTTTATTTATCTTATATCATTAAAAATTTGTTGCTCTGAGCGAAGGCCACAGCCTGCCTAGGCAGGCAGTTTCCTCCATTGCTGGTGCAGTGAAGCCTCCTGTTTGCTCTAGCTCTGTGGCTGCTGGCCGCCATCTTGCCTGGGTTAATTTGCATATAGTCACTCTGGCTGGTGGGCGTGGCTTAGGTTTAATGGCGTGAGGGTTAATTTGCATATTACTCTTTTATTAGATTAGATACTGTATAATACTTACAATTATATTTGGCTTAAGTTTACATCCAGATTTTCCTTATTGTTTACAAAATGACCTTTTTTAGTCTCCCTGTCCAATCAGGGTTTCTGATTCACTCTATGCATTGTCACTGAAGTGCAGAACTGAGTGATAATCCATGTCTTAATTACTTTTTCAGATGTAATTGCCAGTTAGACGATCTGATAAGTAATACATAACTACTGCTATTACTTAGTTCAGTTACTTCTTGCCATTGTTGAGTATATTGTAATTTATTGTAGAATAAGTGTAACTTTCTTGGGCTGTTGGAAAGACTAAAAATATTCTATGTATCCAGTTAACTGCTGTGCACACCCCTTTTATCAGTTTTGAAACACTGATTAATGATTCTTTTGATGTGTGAGAATGTGGCCAAGCTATTACATTAATAAAAACTTTTAATAGTTGCCTTGGCCAGCTTGGCTCAGAGGATAGAGCGTCGGCCTGTGGACTGAGAGGTCCCAGGTTCAATTCCGGTAAAGGGCATGTACCTTGGTTGTGGACACATCCCCAGTAGGAGGTGTGCAGGAGGCAGCTCATCGATGTTTCTCTCTCATCGATGTTTCTGACTCTCTATCCCTCTCCTTTTCGCTCTGTAAAAAAATCAATAAAATATTTTAAAAAACACAACTTTAAATAGTTGCCTATGGCCTAGCCAGTTTGGCTCAGTGGATAAGAGTGTTGGCCTGTGAACTGAAGGGTGCCAAGTTCGATTCCGTTTGGGGGCGCATGCCTGGGTTATGGGCTCAATCCCCCTTGGAGGGCTTGCAGGAGGTGGGTGATCGATGATTCTTCTTCATCGATGTTTCTGTCTCCCTCTTCCTTCCTCTCTGAAATCAATAAAAATACATTAAAAAAAAACTTTTATAGCATATTCTCATGGCATTTTATTTTTGTAAAATGCATAGAATGTAGGTTAATTCAGATTAGGTCTGAGTGATAGGTCTTTTCTTTTTTGCTAATATATGCTCTACCGGTGTTCACTTGAACAAAGATTCATTGTTGACACTTGCTAGCACCTGTTAGATGTTACAAATACAGATAATGTAATCAATAATGAAAAAAATCAATGGAATAAAATGTCCTAGGGTGCTCTAACTGGTTTGGCTCAGTGGATAGAGCGTTGGCCTGCGGACTCAAAGGTCCCAGGTTCGATTCCGGTCAAGGGCATGTACCTTGGTTGCAGGCACATCCCCAGATGGGGGTGTGCAAGAGGCAGCTGATCAATGTTTCTCTCTCATCGATGTTTCTGACTCTCTATCCTTCTCTCTTCCTCTCTGAACAAAAATCAATAAAATATATTAAAAAAATATATATCCTAGGGTAAGGATTTAAATTACACAACACACTTTGAATATGGTGGTGTTTTTGTTTTTGTTACTCCTTACCCGAGGATATTTTTTTCCATTGATTTTTATTTTATTTTATTTTTGTGAAGGAGCATTTATTTGGAATGTAATGTTGCAGAAAAACCACAGAAAAACACGTTTCCACTCCGAATTCCCTCCACGGAGCTTGCAAGGCCTGGGGTCAGCCACACCACCCACCTCCCCACCCAGGACTATGACTTTTTGGCCTGGGCAGCGACCCTGAGGTCTTCCTACCGCTCAGAATGCTGTGGGGAGACAGAGCGCGGCTCCCAGCCCTCCCGGATCAGGGTCACTGGCAGCCCTGCAGCCCTGCCGCCCTGCAGGAGCCTCACAGCTCCAGCCAGCAGCCACCCTACTTCCCTCAGTCCACTGCTCTCTCCATTGATTTTTCGACAGAGTGGAAGGAATGGGGAGAGACAGAGAGAAACATCGATGTGAGAGCCTGCAACTGAGGCACACACCCTTGACCAGAATTGAACCTGAGATTCTTCAGTCCAAGGGCCGATGCTCTATCCTTTGAACCAAATTGGGTAGGGCGCTATAGTAACTTATTGAATGTCTCAATTCTTTTCCTCCAATCAAGATCTCATTTTATTTTTATTAGAAATTTTCTGGTATAATATTGATTACTGAAATACTTCTTTGAATTACTGGAGACCAGATAGCCTTTTGGAAATTCAGCTTCTTTATTACCTTTTATTTTATTTTAATTTAAAAAATATTTTTATTTCTGAGAGGAAGAGAGAGGGAGAGAGAGAGAAACATTAATGATGAGAGAGAATCATTGATTGGCTGCCTCCTGCAAGCCCCAGTCTGGGGATCGAGCCCACAACCCCGGGCATGTGCCCTTGGCCAGAATCAAACCCAGGACCCTTCAGTCTGCAGGCCGACGCTCTATCCACTAAGCCAAACCAGCTGGGGGGCGGGGGGCGGGCAATTCTTTATTACCTTTTAAATTCCTTGTGATTGGAGTGCTGAGGAAATGGTGGGGGGGAAAATAGCTGTGTATTTTCAGAAAAAAATGTAGGTAGTAGTTAAGAAAAAAACATTTTCATTTTTTAAGTAAAAAATATTGATTTCAGAGAGGAAGGGAAGGGGGGGAGAGATATAGCTAGAAATATAGAAATATCAGTGTGAATGATAATCACTGATATCCCTCCCCAACCCCACCTCGGGATAGCTCAACCTGTACCCTACCAGAACCTTGGGGAACTGAACTGAGACCTCTTGATCCATAGCTGGACACAACCACTGAGCCATACCAGCCTTGTTGGTTAATATAGGCCATTTACTATTTTATTATCACAGAAGAAGTTGCATTTTTTTTAGAGATAATTTGAGCTATTTAATTGTTGTAATGCTTATTTCATTTCACCAAAGATCCCAGCTTTAATGGGATATAGCTAGCACAAGATAAACTAGTTTGTATACTCTGATAGTCTAGCCATCTGTGGGACAAAGAAATGACCAGTGTTACAAAAGGTTTTGGAGTGGTAGTTGGCCAGTGGGTGTACAAATTGGTGAGTGCTAAAAATCATTGACCTGTATACTTAAAAAGGTGAACTTTATGGTATCCACTATACCTCAGTAAAGTTATTTAAATTGATTGAAATAAATAGGTATTTGTAATAAACAGCATTAGAAAAAAGTGATCAGAGTATGTTAATCTTATAGTTCCTACCATTTATGGTAGCTATTAGGATCTGGGCTAAGCACTTGAGGTAAATTATCTTGTTTAGAGCTCCACACACTGTTGAGAAAGTCAAGTACTTGATCAGGGTTATTTAATCTAGTAATTTAGGGAACTCAGATCTGTGTGATTTCCAAACCTGTGCTGTTAATCACAATACCTTGACTATCTGAAATACTGCTATCTGGGAATATAGTTAAGTGCTAGCTGATAAGTCAAACAGTGTCCACATTTGTGGTACATAAGGCTGGGATTTTGCACTGGGTGGGAAAGTGGGATGGATATGCAGATGGGGCCCTTGAATTTCTTTCTGGGAAAGGTTGTACTAGGCCCATTTCTATAATTGAGGCCATTTTTATCTATATACTAGAGGCCTGGTGCACGAAATTCGTGCACGGAGTGGGGGAGAGGGGGTGGTGTCCCTCAGACCAACCTGCAACGTTTCCAATCTGGGACCCCTTGAGGGATGTCCGACCGGGATCGGGCCTAAATGAGCAGTCGGACATCCCTTTCACAATCCAGGACTGCTGGTTCTCAACCTGTCGCCTGCCGATTGCCCCTAACCACCCCCCTGCCAGCCTGATCAATGCCTAACTGCTCATATGCCGGCCTGATTGCCCCTAATTGCCCTTCCCCTGCCAGGATGGTCCCAACTGCCCTCCCCTGCAGGCCGGGGTCCCCCGACTGCCCT
>PVJC01023525.1:0-26338 GCA_004026665.1 Murina feae | reverse complement strand
CACTGGGGGGTAGGGGAGGCTGGGGGAAGGGTAGGGGAAAAAAGAGATATTTGTACTAATCTTTGTAATACTTTATGTAATTAAATTAAAAAATAAATAAATAAAAAATAAAAATAAAAAAAGAATGGGAAAAAGGGGGAAATGGGGGAGGGAGCAAAGCAGGTCAGAGGGAGGAAGTGAAGAAAAAAATTAAGGTGGGAAGGAAGGGAAAGGGGAGGGAGGGATGGGGTAAAGATGAAGAAAAGAAGGAATATGGGGAGGGAAGGAGGGTAGCAGAAAAATGGGAAGAAGGAACAGAAGTAGGAAATAAGAAGGAAAGAAGAGTTATAAATGATGAGTCAGTAGGAAAAGTGTTACATATAGGAGAGAGAAAAATTGTGTGAGAGGGAGAAGTCAATAAGAAAGTCAAATACAATTGTGCATGAAAGGGGTAAGATTTAAAAAAAGTTAATGGGGGTGACCAGACTGGCAGGGGAGGGCAGTTAAGGGGATCAGGCAGGGATGCAGAGTGGTCAGGGTAGGCAGGCAGGTGAGTGGTTAGGAGCCAGAGATCCTGGATTGTGAGAGGGATGTCCAACTGTCGGGCCAGTTTAGGCCAGATCCCTAAACTGACCTGGCCTAAACTGGCCCAACAATTGGACATCTCCCAAGGGCTCCTGAATTGGAGAGGGTGGAGGTCAGGCTGAGGGAACCACCTCCTGTGCACAGATTTTGTGCATCGGGCCTCTAGTTCTATCTAATAAAAGAGTAATATGCAAATTAAGCATTACTCCATCACAAAGATGGCTTCCCCCATGGCCACAAGTTGGCAGTGCCCACTCTGGCTTGTAGGGGTCTGGGCACCAGTGGAACCTGCAAAGCAGGGGTCTGGGGGTCCCCTACCTAGGCCTGCAGCCTTAGCCAGAGGCTGCAGTGGAGCAAGGGCAGAGCTGGTGATGTCAGGGGGCAGTATCAGAGCTGGTGATCGAAGAGGTCTGGGCTCTGTGAAGCCAGCGATCAGAGGGGCTTGGTGGTCTCCTGCCCAGGCCAAAGCATAATATGCAAATTAATCCTCACTCCTCACAAAGATGGCTGCAGCCAGGGAGCTGTAGCAAGGTAGGAGGCTTGTGTTGCCCCCGCAATGAAGGAAGTCAAGATTCCTACCTGCCCTGCAGGCCCTGAACTCCACTCAAGTCAATAAAGTTTCAATTACAGAAGGTAAATAAACCCAAGATACCTGCTTCTAGCCAGAGGCTTTGAGCAGGACCAAAGCAACACAGTTTCAATTATAAAAGTTAAATAAATCCTAGATACCTGCTTCCAACCCACAACCATGGCCAGCCTGATAACAGCCCTCAGTCCCTCACCCAGGCTGGCAAGGCACCCCAGTATAGACCCCCACCATGAAGGGGTGTGGCCAGCCTGAAAACAGCCCTCAGCCCCTCACCCAGGCTAGCCACTCTCCCATAGGGTAAGGGTCCCCCTAAGGGGTTTGAAAAGCCTAAAAACAGCCATTAGCCCCTCACCCAGGCTGGCAAGGCACCCCAGCAGGACACCCTTCTGGGCAAACCAGCCAACCCCTACCTGTGCACCAGGCCTCTGTCCTATACAATAAAAGGTTAATATGGAAATTGACCCTAACAGTAGAACAACTGGGAATGACTGGTCACTATGACACACATTGACTACCAGGGGCAGACACTCAATGCAGGAGCTGCCCCCTGGTGGACAGTGCACTCCCACAGGAGGAGCTCTGCTCAGCCACAAGCCAGGCTGATAGCTGCCAGTATAGCAGTGGTGGCGGGAGCTTCTCCCACCTCCTCAACAGTGCTAAGGATGTGCTACTTCAGCTTAGGCCTGCTCCCCGCTAGAAAGTGGACATCCCCCGAGGGCTCCTGGGCTGCCAGAGTGATGTCTGACTGCCAGCTTAGACCCGATACCCAAGGGAGCAGGCCTAAGCCAGCAGCTGGGCATCACCCCAGGGGTCCCAGACTGTGAGAGGGCATAGGCTGGGCTGAGGGACCCCTCCCTCCCAGTGCACAAATTTTTGCGCACCGGGCTCTAATATAAAAATAAAAAGCTAAATCATATAAGGGCTTTTTTAGAAAAGGTGCTAGCCAGTTACAGGGACTTGGGCTTGTAATGCAATGCCAATTTTGCTCTTAATGTATAGGATTATTTGTGATTAGGACAAGGACTCATTTATGGAATGCACCATCCCTATAACCACATTTCTGGTTTCAACACACTCATTAGAAGCCACTTTTCTATTACCCATTTTCCTTATGGTTGCACTCACAGTCAGCCCAATATATCTGATGGTTGATCCATTTCTGTGCTCCTAAGACTTCCATTAATCTCCTTGACCAAATCACGATTTAACTTCTCACCTGCTTCTGTAGTTTGAGCTCCCCGGGAAGATTTCACCAGTCATTGCATGAGTCAGACTTTTCTTTGTGTCAAATACAATGTCTTTATCCACGAAGCTTAGTGATGGACCCAGCTAGAACACACTGCAATAATTTATCTGTTAGTGATGTTAAACTGCTTTTGCTGAAGAGACACAGAAACTTGCTATGGCATCCTGAAATAACATGGAGAGGGCTGGAGGTGTGGAAACACTGCTATATTATTGAAAGAAAACTAAAAATGATAATTATGTGAAATAGTTACATAATCAACATTAATTTATAAAATGATCCTACAAATTTACTTGATTTTTATTAAATGAAATATCATTCTACCATTACTTGGCTTTTGACATTTATTTATAATTTATTTTTTAATATATTTTAATTTCAGAGAGGAAGGGACAGAGTGAGAGAGATAGAAACATCAGTGATGAGATTCATTGATCGGCTGCCTCCTGCACACCCCCTACTGGGGATCAAGCCTGCAACATGGGCCTGTGCCCTTGGCTGGAATTGAACCTGGGACCCTTTAGTCCTCGGGCCGATGCTCTGTCCACTGAACCAAACTGGCTAGGGTGGCTTTTGCTGTTTAAAATGCCTTTTCAAGTCCTAGCTGTTTTGGAGCAGTGGATAGAGTGTCACGTGCTGTCTGAAAAGGCTGGCGGTCGATTCCAATTAAGGTTGCATGCCCAGGTTGTGGGCTCAGTCCCCAGTAGCAACATGCAGGAGGCGGCCAATCAATGATTCTCTCTCATCATTGATGTTTTTCTCTCCCTCTCCCTCTCCCTTCCTCTCTAAAATCAATAAAAATATATTTTAAAAAATTAAAATAAAATGTACTTTCAAATTTCCCTCTTACTTTCAAAGATTCAGTTACTCAAAAATAATTTATGTATTTTAAATAACTTATTGACAGATGCTAAAAGTACCCAAAAAATATTAACATTGACCCAGATGTGCAATGAATTTTCAACAAGGTTTATCCCAAAATAATAATAACTCTGATATATTTTTTGAGAATTTAATTTAGAGGAATAAAACACACTCATAAGGAACAAAGGTTAGTAAAAAATATTCCATTCTAAATTATTTTTGACATGGGCATTCATTGTATATTCAGTACATTGCCATAACTGTCCCATTTAAAACATTGGTTCTAAGATTCCCCTACAGACTATCATGAAATAGCTTTGTATCAAGCTAATCTTTGCTAAGAGTAGTTATGAAAGGTGAATAAACAATAGCAATAATTGTTTATAGGTATCAAAGAACAATTAAGGTAACCAGGACAAGAGGGACAAAATTTCAGAGAAAGAGAAAAGCATGGTCATTTGAAACCTGCATTCAGAACAATATTTTCTCTCTAGAAAACCTGATTTTCACTATAGGCATAGAAGCCAAACTGAAGCAGAGACTGGACCTGTGTCAAGACTCCTTGAACTGAAATAAGTCGATGTGTCATGCAGAGACACTGAAGAGCTAGAACAGGTAGTTGCAGGGTTTCTGAAGAAGAGACTACTACAGAAGGGTAAGACATACTCTGCTTGCAGTTTCCCCTTGATGAAAAGTTTAAGCCCAAGCTCTTCAGCCACCTGGAGTGATGTGGGGAAGCTAACGTGATAGATGCAGCTTAAGCGATGACATGTTAAACAGGGTGTCCAATACTTTAATGTCCGTGAGAGATAAAAATTCGGGTTCAAGATTTCTAAGAAGAAGCCTAAGAACTAATCTCAGCGTTAGGATATTTTGAGTACCTTTGTGGCTTAGGCCTTCAGAGTACAAGCATTCCAGCCATGTACCATCTTCCACTGGTTTTTCCTCAGTTCTTTCAGTGAAATGTTCTTTCTTAGATTGATTTTATCTTTCCAAAGGGGAAGAATTTAATTAAAACACATAATTTTAGAAATTATCATTCCTTCTAGAGTATGTATGTGGCCAGTAATGGAATTGCAAGTCTTTTGGTATTCTAAAATTTTGAGATGATTACAAATTATTATTAAATTTATTATGTGCCCCCCCCCCATGATTTCAATAGGATTCTCACTCCTTATCTTAAAACCACAATATTTCCACGACCTTATATCTGCTTAAATTTCCCTTTGTAAGCCCACCTTTACTCCACATACAGACCCTTCTTTCTCCAGTTATACTACAGAATTCCTTACCTGCTCTGAATGTTGGACAGTTTAACACCAGCATCTAAATATATCACATTCAAACCAAAAATGTGGGTGACTGAGTCCGAGTTTTTGCCTCACAAAATCAAAGGGTGAAGTCAGGGACAAAAAGTGATGAATAAAACCAAAGCTTATTGGGAGAAGCTAGACCTGGGAAAGGAGCAGCTGGAGTTCTAGGAGCAGGCCAGTGTCAGAGCTTCGTTTCCATGTTACAGTCGGGAGTGGTTTAGTATCCAAGCTAATTCAAGTCAAGTGGCCCACATGGTCATAAGCCTGTGGGTGCAGGGAAGTGTTCCCCACCACAGAAATGAATGTCAGGAACCCATTGAAAAGAGAGAGTGTGAGAGGAAGTGTGCAACTTTTATTTAGGGGGTGGAGGCAGCCTTGCAGGCTTCTGATTGGTCTTTTCTAATAATTCTGCCTTAGCAACATGCTTGGGATGTAGGTTAGCTGCAAGCTGCCTGTCTTAGGAATATCCATACATTTTAAAGTTCATGTCTCTCACGCGCACTCTTCCTCCCCTGTCCAATTGGGGTATCTTAGTAACACCACCTAGTTGGGTTCTTGGATTTTACTTTCCCTTTCCATGGTCCTGTCCCTCTCTGCTTAGCTTTTTCCGTCTCCGCAACATTATTTGAAAAATAGATTACCTTTTCCTATACTTTAAAATAAAACAAAACATTTAACTCATAATGTTTCTCCAAAACTCAGCATCAGTCTGAATTTCAGCAAGTCTTCTGTAAAGGCTCTTTGTTGTACTTAGATGCTCCTTTCTCCTGTGTGTGCACACCTTCAGCTCATTTGAAACCTCCGTCATTGTCTGGTATTCCTGTCTCTTGTGCTGACTGGACATCTTTCTTCATAGTGTAGTTTTAAATATATTTTTTAATTACCTCCCAGCTTCATATTAATAGAAACAACTACCTTGAATTTTCTGATTACCTGTCCAAGTTTCCCCAGGTAACTTCTTGGGAATCTTATTAAAATGTTTTCAAGCTTCAGAAATACATAAACTGAAACCAGCTTATTACTCAACCAATGCAAGTTACTATTTTTCTCAGTTCAAATTTTTAGCAAGCAAAAAAAAAAAAAAGGTAATTATATGGTATATAATATGAGATATTTTCATGAAATATAAGCTGGTAGTCCCCTGTGGGGTACTTTCTGGTTCATAGCAAGCTGCAAGAGTGCCACAGTTGGGAGATGCACTGTGAGTGAATCTCTAGGCCATATTACATCAGTAAGTCAAAATGGCATTTTAAAAGATAGCTGTTCACTCAAATATAACACAACTTATAAATTATTTAAAATATTTCTCTTTCTTAAAATTATGCTGCTAAACATCTATTTTCAAAGTATTTCTATCTCACCTCCCTCACAACTAGGATTTTCTCAAATAAGTTGACCATTTTACTCTATTTGTGTTTAGCAAGATAATCACTCGGTTGAGCTTCACCCACACATTTATAATTCTTGGTGCCTTTTTGTGTTGCAGAGAGAAGATGCTAACACCTTTTAAATGCAGACATGTTGTCAAGTGAAAAATAAGTATAATTTAAAAGTTATTCCCCCTTTGGATCCAGATACATTAACACATGTGTGGTATATGGTACAGAAATATTTATCAGTCAGCATTCTAGAATAAAAAGGAGCTAACTCAAACTAGATAACTTTGAGAAGAGTTTAATAAAAGGACTATTATATGGCAAATGAATAGGAAATCAAAAGGGCAAGTGCAGGGCCTGAGGGTGCTGTAATTGCCCACAGCTCTGGCAGGATGGTAGGAGAGCAAGGTCACTGGGAACCGGGACAGGTAGCCTTAAGAGGGAGAGCTGCCTTTCCAGAAGCTGGGGTTTTTATGTTGCATTAGAGGACACCTAAGCAACCACTAATGTGGTGAGCCAGGAGAATGAATATGATAGCCTCACTGTTCATGCTGTCTCTTCTCAAATCTCCTGGTATTTCCATTTGTTCTAATCATCTGAAGCTAGAGAGCAAGGGATCCCATGTGGTGCATACAGGTCAGCCTCCCAGAGCAGAGAGCAGATGAAGAAAATGGAGACTTAATTCCAAAACAGTCTATTCCATTACCCCTCAGCATTCTAATATTTTACTCTGGTGAAAATTTAATTTTCACAACACAGGAGAACATGAAGTCCAGCAGCTGCCACATCAGCCTTCACTGATGTCAGCTATGTTCAACTTTCACCTGAAACTGAATATATTAAACATCATTAGTGTTCTCCATATAAGGCAGTGAGCTTAAGGTGCTGGGAAAAACCAATCCGTAATAATGATCTTTAGATGATCGGAACTCCATCTGTAACCATGTCTTCATATTTCTAGCACTCAATTACTTCTCTATCTTTCAAGTAGTGAGCCAGCTTGATGGACTTTTTAACCAGTAGGGTGAGACTTCACTTTTCTGTTGGAATTATTTCCTAATTGAGTTTACCTCAGGTTTCTATTAATCAGAGTTATTAGGTAAGACTAGGGGCCCGGTGCACGAAATTCATGCACAGGGGTAGGGGGAGGGTCCCTCAGCCCAGCCTGCCCCCATTCACAGTCCAGAACCCCTCAGTGGATGTCCTATGATGGCCCCAGTCTGGCAGGTGCTGTTTGTGTGTGTGTGTGAGAGAGAGTGTGTGTCACCACTGGGGGCCTGCCCCCAGCCACATCTGAGAACAGTCCTCCTGTGTGTGTTTATCTGCTGGGGGCCTGCCCCCAGGCACACCATGGAGGCTTGGAGCAGGCACCCCTCTGTGTTGTTCTCTCAGACTCCTGCCCTCCCCAGCATGTTGTTCTCTTTTTTGAGCTGTGGCCAGGGCTGGGTGCCGCCTGCCTCCCAAGCTTGCCTACTGCCCATCTTCCTCCAGCCCCCAGAAAGCAGGGAAAACCCTGCCTGTTCACTGCCTCGTGGTCAGGCCGGCCTTTCCCTGCTCCCTGATCCCCACAAGGGGACTTGGGAGCCAGGCAGTCAGGCAGCGGATGCCCAGTGGCCTCACTGCCAGCCCGGGCCGCCTTTCTCCCACTCCTCCATCCCCTTGCCTTGCTCCTCAGTCCCCTTGGGGGGATCAGTGAGCGGGAGAAAGGCAGCTTGGGCCAGTGGCGAGGCAGCCAGCACCAGCCATCTTGGCTGGGTTAATTTTCATACTGCCGCTCTGATTGTCTGGTGGGCATGGCTTAGGCATCCTGAAGAAACGGTCCATTTCAATATTATGCTATTCTTAGAGTAGATAGCAGTAAAAGGGACTCTCAGTGTAAACACAGGGTTCCAGGCACTGTCCTGCAACATTCCCCAATGTATCAGAAACCAGTTTTCTTCTGGTGATTGGACTCAATCTTCCTGACTAGCCAATATTCTTCTCTTTATGTTCATTCAACAACATAATGTTAGAAAGAATGCTGAGGGGTAATGCTATAGACTGTTTTGTAAATGCTCCCTTTGTGTTTCTCAATTAAGTCTCCATTTTCTTCACCTGCTCTCTGCTCTGGGAGGCTGACCTGTATGGACTACATGGTATCTCTTGCTCTCTAGCTTCAGATGATTAAAACAAATGAGAAACTCAAGCTGGCTGGGTGACAGTCACATATTTTTAATTCAGTAGAATTCTGAGTTTTTCTCCTAGTAAAAGCATTCATTTATTGGGTTCAGAGACCTCCAGGTTAACCATGCCTAAAGTTGTGAGGTTGAAAACAAATCAACATTCTTCACGTGATCTTTCAGGTAATCATATAATTGGTTATCAATTCCATTCCTTGGTTCCCAGAATTATCTATTCTGATTATGGAAGAGGACTTGCATCAACTGCAGGTTTATGATGGTGGTCCTATCTTATGTAATGACATCCTGACTTTGCAGGAATTCTAACTCACGTCAGCAGAGTATTCCTTCTTTTCACCATGCCAGTTTTTCTAGGTGAGGAAACATATGTGGCAGTTAGTTCTGTGAGTGTTAATCCATTGCCACACTTCATTATTTGTAAAATGTGTCCAGGGCTCATGGGAAATACGTGTGTGAACCACAGAAATAGGTAAAGCAACTCCTTTGGCATCAAATGCCCCCTTCCCACCCCACCCCCATTTTCTTTCTAAAAGGAAATATGTAATCTAATTTCCAGCAAATAGTCAGCTGTTTTTTTCTGTGTAAATGGACTAGCTCATGGGTTTAGAATTGGTTTGTGCTATAAGCATGATGTACACTCAACTGTGGTCCTACCAGAATAGCTTTGGTGAGAAGTCCGTGTTGGCAAACCCATAGCTATCCCCTATGCTGGTCTCCGTTACAGCTTTCTGAGTAAGCACTGTGGGGTCTGGCAGGAGAAGCTAATATTTACAGTGCTAGTCATCTTGTCCTTTTGATAATGGCGTGCGTTCTTTGCGGTAAATGCTCTCTGGTATTCATTTACATGCAGTGCCTATGCATCCGTATACCTTTCCCCCAATCTGTGCCTTGCTCCAGTATTAACTTGTTTGTCTTTAGAGCCACTATCACTGAGTCAAAGTCCTAACTATGGCCTATGGGATTCTGTAAAGCTCTGGTTCAGGTATTCTTACCTTTCATAGACTGACCAACCAACCAGCTGGGCCACTCAAGAGTTTGGGCCACAGGATCATGTCATTTCTCCATCATCTATTAAAGCCGGGTTATAAGGAAGAAGTCAGTCCTTTCTTAAAGCAGAATGTGCAGATATAATCGCACAATCAGGCTCCTCTGTTCTCTGCTTTAATTTTGAACAGAGGCTACCGATGGGAGCTTAGAGGGAAAATGAAAAGCAAAAGGAGATCAAAGGCAGGAATATGACATCTGCTCAAGCAGGTTTTCATTTGTTTGCTGGTACTGTTTGTCTGTTAGTTTGTTTATGAGCTTTCAGGACCTACTCAGGCCCAGTCTCTTAAATACTTTTTCTAATACTGTTGTCTATATCTATGTTTTAATTTATGAACATATTTATGTATGTGTAAATTGATGTGTTTGTATAGGCATTTATTTACTTTATGACAGATAACAATCTATGCATAATGAGCGGTTGAAATTGAATAATGACATTCTGTTAATCATTTTATTAATTTCCTATTAATAACCAATGTATTAATGTCATTTTGCCACTATAACAATTATCCCAAACTGAGTGGTTAGAGTAATTCAATTTTCTTACAATTCTGGGTGTCACAATTCCAAAAATCAAGGTTTCTACAGGGCTGCATTCTTTCTGGGGTTTTAGGTGATTATCTGAAACTGTTTTCTTGCCTTTCTTAGCCTGTAGAGGGCACCTGCATTCCGTGGCTCATGGCATTATCCTTCATCTTCAATGTCAGCAGTGTAGCACCTTCTTCCCTCCCTCCCTCCCTCCCTCCCTCCTTCTCTCCAAATCTCTACTTCTGTCATCTCTTTTTCATAGCATTGAAATTCTTGCTTTCCTCTTAATAGGACCCCATACTTACTGAGTCCACCTAAATAATCCAGTAAAACATTATCTCAAAATCCTTATCTTAATCACATCTGCGAAGTTACTTTTGTTATTGTTGTTGTTGTTGTTATGTAAGGCAACATAGTTATAAGCAAAGTCCAGTATGAGACAGACAACGTTGCAAACGGGGGGTAATTTGCCAATAGAAAAGGGTATGGCATGGCGTTATTCACAAATCCTGTGCTTTAGAGCCCCAATCGCTTGCTGCTATTTGTCAGGGCTCTATGAAATGTCTTTCTCTGCACAGATTCTTTCAATTACAGTGGGTTTCTGTGACTAAGGTCCAAGTGTCAAGGCTCTAGGCTCAATTTTGAATCGGCAGCTTTTCATATTACCCGGCATGGGAACTGGGATAACATGACTAATTGTGATATGTATTATCTTCAAAATCCTTAAACAAGACCCATTAAGTATTTTGTCTGTTTGTTGATAGCAGTTGTTGAAAGGTACAAAGATTTTTCTTTCTTTCTACAACATAAAAATAGGTCTGAGGCCATTTGCCTCCAAACTATTTTATTAATTTCACAGACCCCTGAACATTGAGGGGCTAATTTGTCACCTCTTAGCACCCTGTGTTTTACTAAGAATCTAGAATGCTGACTGTGTCCAGTTTGGGAATAATGATACAAGCAGGAATATAATGGACTAGTGTTGTGTTCTTTGCAGTATTCCGGACAACACGTATCCCCAGCCTGTTTTATGACAGAGCTTGGGAGTCAACATAGCCCTAGAACAAGACAGAAAAGACATACTTTTGTATTTATTAAGTGACAGCAAACTGCTAATGTTTTTCTTTGCTGGAAGAAATGGGGGCAAATACATTTCTATTTCAATAGCTGTATTCCAGGTGTCAGGTTCTGTGTTAATTTTCTCCGGGGGAAATACCATCTCTGGGAATGCAGCTGTGATTGGAATCACTGCCTAATTAGGTGGGCGATAATCGACTGTCATTCTCCTTGATACATCTGGCTTTACACTATCCAAAAAGGTATATTAAACAGGGATGCTGTAGGAATTAGCACTCTTGATACTTCAAGTCGTTGATGGTGACACTGATCTTTGTAATTCCTCTAGCGGGTGTGATATTGTTATTTTGTTTTCCTTTCTAGCAACTTAGGTTTGGGCAGGTGCAATGCCAGTGGCTTCTATGTGGCTCCTCTACCGTAACACTCACTCCCCCTTCCATGGACTGGAGAACCAATGTGGGAATTTGGCAGTTATTTACGTCTGTACCTTCCATGTATTTTGAGTTGCGAGAAATAGCTACCGAATGCAGTGGAGGTGAGCTGGATTGGGGCTCTCTTCATCACTTGACCTCCCTAAGGCCTCACTTTATCATGTTTAAAGAAACAGGTCAAAGCCAGGAGAAAATATTCATTATAAGATTTGGTGTTTCCCTTCCTCCTGAGAAGGTTTAAAGGAAAATTCAAAGTATATTTCTGTTACTGTGTTTCAAGGTTCCTCCTCAGGGGAACTCTGGCTTTCTCTAATCAAGAGGCTATCGGTCTATAAACTGGCTTCATTTTTGAAAGGCTTCAAGAATCTACAGATCTGCACTATGATGATTTCAATAAGGTTTCTCTCTCCTGGATCTATTGTTTTTCTTCTTATATATGTCAGCACACACCATATTAGTTTGATAATTTCATCCCTTTCTAAACCCCCAGTAAAACAAAATTATCCAACACCCTAAATCCCTGAAGATTAATCCATCCATAAATAAGTAGCTCACACTATGTGGTTTATGGCTCTAATTGTTCCCATTAGGTCTCTAAGAGTTAAATACTAGCACTGGTATCAACCTATAAACAATCCCATTTTCCCATTCAGATCAATCAAGCCAATTCTATTGTAGCATCTCCCACCATCACCTCCACCTTACAGAAGTCATTCACCATGGGCCCTTTCAAGGACTGTGGTGGTCCTCTCATCCAAGCCTTCCTCCTTTCCTTGGTAAAGGATGGTTTTTTCAGGTTTGCTCTCTCGTTGTCATGTGAATAAATGATGGCCAAGCAGACTGCACATAATAGATCCATTTTAAGTTCCCATCAACCTAAACGGTTGTACTAATTGCATCATAGTATAAGTGATATATTAGAATTTCAGTCTCATTAACTATAGGCTACCATTGAAACCAAGATTTATTTAGCCAGTTTAGCAGATTATTTAGTGACTTTTAGGAACTTCAGACATTTCATTAAACCGTGAATTCCAGATAAATCAAACAAACAAAACAAAACCCAACAAAACTATCTTAATTTCTCCTGATCAATCCTTATTCTTTATTTAAACCTCTTAGAATTCTCTGTCAAATGACCTCTCTACCGATGGAGCAATACCATTTGTTAAAGTGCTGTAATTTTTTATGTGTATAGACTATCTCCTACTGAAATTAGGCCTGCTGCTTCTATTTACCTTTTCTCCTACCTTTTCATTTTTGTATCTGCAATATACATAAACTGTCTCTTAAGCTCAAACTCCCAGTCACTGTGCCACCTGGTATCATCACTTGTGTGCCCTGCCTGGCAGCCTTCTCTGCTTGGAGCTGTAAATAACAAGAGTTCTGCCTCTCATCTACCTGAGTACCTTGCGTTGCATTCCACCATCAAAAGAATCTTTAAACCATATAAAACATTGGCACCGTAAGCAGAAGCATGTAGCTGTGATCTCGGACTCTTGGATAACTTCCTGGGGAGACTGCTCTTGGACGACTATTATTTGTGAACCCCAGTGAGAGCTGCATTGGAGAGAATTACTTTGGAGGGTAAGCTCATATGTGAGCCTTGCTGCTCTCTGCTGTGTCTACCACTGATAGTCATGTCTCCTTAGCATGGGAATATTCAACACAAAAAGTGAGAATTTCTAAATTGTGGTTAGATACTCATTTTAGATGGGCCACTGTAGAGCGGGAGGGGTGATGGGCCACAGCAGCCCTACTTTCCAAGGTCTGGTTCCAGTGGGTTCCAAGCCATGGTAGGGAAGACGTAGGAGATAGGCAGGATCTGGCCTTGGTGGGATAAATACTAATAAATCTGGGAATAAGAGGTTCCCACCCAAAAAGGGAACTGCTATTTCCAGGATGAAAATAAAATAGGGTTCAAGCGGTAGTGAAGGTCAATAGAGAAAGCAAGAAGTTTACCCATGGTGACCTAAACATCTCAATTTTCAGAAAGCTCCAAAAGTTCCTGCAAGATCACATTCACAAAAATAAATGCAGTACTTCACCTGTAAACCAAGGACAGTGTCTCTTGGTGATGGTGGCCCTTGAGATAGTTTGAGAAGACAACAGAGAAACTCAGCTGCTGCACAAGCTTTACTTCCCAGGTTGGATTCTTTGATCATAGGAGTGGTTGTGACACCAATTCCCATGCTATACAGAAACATTCTCTTCTATAGCAATAGAGGAGGGAGCATTGATAGGAAAAGTTTGAAAACTTTCTTTTCCTAATTCACTTTTTCCTGAGAAACCCCTTGAAATAGTTCAGGAAAATTCAACTAAATAATATGAGTAAAATAAAAAAAAGTGTGCCTTCAGTAAAGATATAGTTACATCATAATAAATTTGATGGCCTAGCCAATGTGGCTCAGTGGTTGAGCATTGACCTATGAACCAGGAGGTCATGTTAGATTCTCAGTCAAGGCATATGCCTGGGTGGCAGGCTCAATCCCCAGTGTAGGAGGCATGCAAGAGGCAGCTGAGCAATGAATTTTTCTTGCTCATTATTGGTGTGTTTCTCTCTTCCTCTCTGAAATTAATAAAAAATATATATTTTTTAAAAAATTGATAAAATATTTTTTAAATTTGAATTCACACCCCCTCCTTACACTATCAAAATGTAGAGAATTTTCTTTCAAAGATTCTCCTTGTTAGAAACCAGAGAGGATATTTTCAACAACAGTGTTTAACAGTAAATAAATTTGCAAGTTAGGCGACTGGATCTTGAAATTCTCGTCTTTACAGAAATGTTATAGTAAATTGTGACCATGTTAGATTTCTCATGTGTTTCTCTCCTAATTTAACAGTCTTGTTAACACTTTTGAAAACACTTTCTGTATCTTCTAAATATATCTGAAAAGTTCCCTGACTCCAAAAGCAGAGAGAATTGCTGCCTTTTTTAATGAGGAAATAGAAGGCTCAATTAAGTTGTTCTTCAAAGGGACAGCACAAAGTCATTACATAGTAAGGGGCTAAGCAGGGTATAGTAGTTAAATTTTTCCCTCTAAAACCTACAATATTAGGAGAGTAAAATAAAGGTAAGCCACTCATCTGTAATAATAAAAGGGTAATATGCTAATTAGACCAGACATCCTTCCTTACAGACAAAGCCACAATGGGCAGGGGCCATGGCAGAGGTGGCAGAGGCCCCCAGCCATGGCAGCAGCAGTAGCAGGCGGGGCCTGGGGCCAAGGACCTTGCATGAATTTCATGAATCGGTTTTCTAGTGAACTATAATTGGTCACTTTTAAAAAATAAATGCATGTTCCTTAAGCTATTAATTTGGTACAAGTGTTAAATTTTGTTTCCATTAAAAAAAAAGACAATGCCAAAGATTCTCAATAGAAACAGGTTAACTCTTTCTTGTCTTTATATTATTTTCCACTAGGGGCCCAGTGCACAAAAATTTGTGCACTGGGGGGGGGGGGAGGAAGGGTCCCTCAGCCCAGCCTGTGCCCTCTCACAGTTTAGGACCCCTCCGGAGATGTCCACCTGCTGATGTGCCTGGCCAGCCTGGGTGAGGGGCCAATGTCTGTTTGCAGGCTGGTCAAGCTCCCCAGTGGAGACCCTTACACCAGGGGGTGTGGCAAGCCTGGGTGAGGGTCTAAGGGCAGTTTTCAGGCTGGCCACAGCTCCCACTGACCCTCCGGGCCATCAGCCTGGGAAGCAATAGGGTGGTGCTGGCCACCCCATGGCCTCCCAGGAGGAGGCCTTGGGCTGGCCCCCGCCTGGGAAGCCGATGGGGTGGCGCCGGTCACCCCACACCCCACGGCCTCCCAGGAGGGGGCCTCAGAGGCTGGAGGGCTGGTCCCACCACCCGAGGCCCCCGCCTGGGAAGTGGATCGGGTGGTGCCAGCCACCCCACACTCTACGGTCGCCCAGGAGGGGGTCCCCCCACCCAAGGCCCCGCCTGGGAAGCAGATGGGGTGGCGCTGGCCACCCCACATCCCACGGCCTCCTAGGAGGGGGCCTCGGGGTCGGCTGGCTGGTCCCGCCTCTCAACACTTACGCCTGGGAAGGCATCGGCCAGCTCAGGTTGCTGGATGCCTTCCCAGGACGGAGGCTCCCATGATGGCAGAGGCCGCAGCCCAGGAGAAGCCGAACACCGAGGCTGCGGCCTCCGCCATCTTGGCTAGGTTAATTTGCATACAGCCACTCTGATTGGCTGGTGGACGTGTCTTAAGCGTCCCAAAGAAATGGTTAATTTTAATATTTCGCTTTTATTAGTTAGGATGATAAAGCTTTGAATGCAATTTCAATACATTATACCTGTTACCTGGAGTTGAGTATTCACATAATGGAATACTACATTTGGATTAACTTCATTAATTAACCCTGTCAGATTGAGGATGATCTTTGTCATTGAATTGAAATATAAATCATTCAGTATTTTATAAATTGAAACTGTTTACATTAAAGAGATAAAAAACTGTCACATTATCTCATTTCCTACTAATAAAATATAGTTAATTTATGTCTCATCTTCCTATCAGGGGTATGTCTACCTTTCTAATTTTCCCTCCCAAGGAACCCTCTTAATAGTAGGAGTAAAGACTTTAATCCAAATTATTTTTCTATCTTTAATAGAATTTTTTTCACAGTGAATGGTCAGACCTGCATCCTTCTGATTCTGCAGGGAGGGGTAAAAAAAAAGTCAACTGACTATTACGTGTACCGGCTAATAATGTGGATTTTTTAATCAAAGAAAACACAATAATTTCAAGAGAAACATCAAAAGTGCTTTATTCAAAGTAATGTCCATTGTTAGCTACACATTTCCCCGTCTTTCAGGTAATTTGTGGATACCATCCCAATAGAACTTTTCTCGTTTTGAGGCAAACTATTCAGAAACCCAATTGTTCACTTCTTTTTACATTTTGAAGTGCTGCTCAGAAAGTGCATGTGCCATCAATTGGAACAAGTGGTCATCTGAAGGAGCAAGGTCTAGTGAATGTAGCGGGTGGGTTAATACTTCCCAGGCAAGATCTTTTAACGTGTCTTTACCTGGTTTTGAAGTGTGTTATGGTGCATTATCATGAAGCAAAATTACTTGGCCGTGTCGTATGGCCCATTCTGGTCATTTTATGATAAAATGACCTGTACTTTCTTAGTCTTTCACATTGAAATCATCACTCTTAGAGAGTTTAAACCAGGATTCCCAAATATCTTGAGATGGAGCATGTTTACCATAAGCTTCCCAAAGTATAGATAACTCTCAGTAGCACTTTTCTTCAAAATAAAGTAATGACTTAAAGCTTTCCACAAATACTCTTTTTTTGGCACAAAATTCAACATTTTTAAGTGTAAAAATATCTATGATGTTAACACCTTCAGCAAATTTGACATATGAAGTTCTGAAGCTTATTGTCAAAATAAGCATACATATCAAATCATTATATATCAACATACATGTAACTCTATCCATTGAAAAAGATCCGCATTATTAACCAGTACACCTAGTGTTGTAGTGTACCCCGCAAAATGCACAAAGGACACATCAAGAAGACAAATTAGAGTCACATTTATTCAAAAGCCAGTGGCTACAAGGGGGCAAATGCTCTTTAAATCTCATAGCCCTGAATGGCAGCAACATCAGGCTTATAAAGGCAAAAAAATCACAAAGGTAGCACTTACATCCCTAGTGTTGGAATGAGGAACTGTTTTGCAAAAGCAGTTTTGTACGCAAGTTAGTTATCTCTAAAGATTAATTATAGTTTTATTTCTTGGAGCCACTGAATCAATGGAAAACATTCCCAGAGCCACTGAGCCAACAGTAAACATTCCCAGAATTCCTGAGTCAATGTAAAAGCGATTAAAACAATTAAAGCAATTTTCACTGTTCTGGTTCCCACATGCAGAAAAAGGTCCTTTTTAAAGACCGTAATCAATGAGGTATACAACCGAATGGGGTGATTTATGTAAGTTCAGGAGATCAAAATAATTTCTCTATTATTTTAGCAAGCAAACAATCACAAAAGCCAGAATAGCAGGGCTAAAGTTTAAACAGTAGTTTTTACCCTAGATGAGTGTTACTATGCTTCACTAGTATAGTTATTTTTTTAACACATTAAAGTTCACTACTTCATCAATATTTCCCAAGTAAATTTAAATTTGCACTTGAAATGGTCTCACCTCAATATGATTAGGCTCTAATAATCCATTTTTAAAATACTATTTTGGAGAGGATCGAAGAGAGAGGGAAAGAGAGAAATATCGATGTGAGAGAAACGCATCAATTGGTTGCCTCCTGCATGTGCTTTGAGCAGGGGCTGGGCTGAGAAGGAGCTGAAACCAAGGTACACGCCCTTGGCCAGAATCAAACCTGTTACACTTCAGTCCACAAACTGGCTAGGGCTTTTTAAAATATATATATTTATATATATAATTGATTTTAGAGAGGAAGTGAGAGGCAGAGAGAGAGAGAGAAATGTCAATGATGAGAGAAAACCACCCACTGGGGATTGAGGCCACAACCTGGGTGGGCATGTACCCTGACCAGGAACCAAACTGTCACCTCCTGGTTCCTAGGTCGACATTCCACCACTGAGCCACATCGGGCGAGCCGTTCTTTTTTTCATGTTGCAATATGTTGCAGTGCCCAATTCCTGCATTTATGCAAAATAGAAGGAAAATATTTAATGTAATTGTAATATATTCTATGCTCAAGGAATAATGGTTATTAGCCATGTATTTTTCTTAAATTCAATATGCTTCCTTGAGTCTGTCATCTTAGTAATAAATTAAATAATTATCACAGAATATCTGAGTAGGCTCAATAACTCAGGACTTAGAGGGGCAATGCAGAACTTGTTAAGAATGACATTGTGATTATGGAATAAATGATGTGCCAGGTGGGGCAAAAGTAGGATTACAGTTGGGAATGTGTGAAACACAGTTTATTCTTATATTATTATTTATTAATCATTTTATAATCTTCTATACCAAGAACTATAAAACTACTTTTGCCACACACTTTACAATTTACTAGTGACTAACAAAGACCCAAACTAATAACTGTCAAATTAAAATGTTATGTATGTATGTTTGTGCTAGTAATATACAATCTTCACATACAAAGGAATTGCCGAAACGCTTTAGGAAGGCCAGATATAAACATTACCTAAGGATCCTCTTATTTTGTTGTTCTGAATTATAGCATTTATTAATCTTTTAAAATCATTTAAGTTCAAATCCCTATTTGATTTATGTCATTTTATATTGGCACTTTGAATGCCAACTATATAGCACATACATTGGGGTAAAGATAGTCTATTCAATAAATGGTGTTGGGAAAATTGAATAGAAACGTGAAAAAATATGTACACAAATATGAACTCAAAGTGGATGAAAGACTAAGATGTAAATCATGAAATTACAACCTGTTCTTTAAAGGAATCCCGTTGCAGACAATTTTTGCCCCTAACATTCTTGCCTTAGAATAGTATTTAATATTCCCCAGGAATTCTGGCATTAAATGCCTACCATAATTTGGCAAATATCTAACATTTGGCATAATGTAATTTTGTATACTTCTCTTAAGAAGTAAACGAGTTTATACGAAAAGGTCTCTAAATAATTTAAGCTTTCAATTAATCAAATATATATTTCATACTAGATGAAAAGTTATTTTAAGCTTATTTGTCTTACTCATTTAATTCTTTTGATGGCCTATGAAATGCATTGAATTCAAATGTTTATGAGTATTTTAACTCATAAACAATACAGAAGATAATTAATATTTTCAGAAAAATTAATTGACAACTTTACATATTGTAACCATCTTTCTTTTGAAAGTCTAAAAATTTCTATTTCAATAATTGAAATGTTTTCCAAATGTAAACAAATACATATACATACAATGTGAAACAAAGATGCAAAAATTTAATGTTTATACGGAGTGTCCCAAAAAATGTATATACATTTTAACAGCTAATAGCTCAATTTTGAAATTGAGATGTACATTTATAAACAGTGCCTTTATAATTATTCAAAGTGTGTGTATACATTTTGGGGGATACTCTATGTATATGCTAATATGCACTCATATATCAATTTCTAAAATTAAATTTCAATAGTGTCATATCTAAAACTATGTAAATGGCTGTCTCTCGAGTATTCATTTAAATTGGTAACTGTCTTCAAAATATGCTATACCATACCAGTGCTCCACGAATAAAATAGACTTGAAATGCTATATTTGTTCATCACTATTAATATTAATAAATTAGTTATTAAAGGGAAAGAATCACCTCAAATAACTAAGAAGTATTCCAAAGCTAGTGAAAGCTAGTGACAACTCAATATTAACATCATGCCCTGGAAATAATTTATTTGAGTTATATTTGACTAAGAAAAAATAGCTTTGAAATACACTTTCTAGAGTACATTTAAATAAATAAATTTTAGCAGTGGAAATTATTAAAGAGTTAAATTAATTGGAATTCAACTTGACAGTATGAAAAGTCTTAATGATCAGTTTTGTATAAAGGCTATTTTAGAGATTAGATATGTGTGCATATGAAAGACAATATAATAATGAGTAAATAAAAATACAAGAAAAGCGGTTTTGCATACTCACAACTGTAAACCTACTTTCCGCCATGCCGTTTATATGTGTTTCATGTAATTTTTATTACAGTATTACTTTTAATCCACTTTTTAAAACCAACCTGCATGAGTCCATGAGAGCCATATTCAAGAATTCAAAGACAGCCCTAACTGGTTTGGCTCAGTGGATAGAGTGTTGGCCTGTGAACTCAAGGGTCCCAGGTTTGATTCCATTCAAGGGCAGGTACCTTGGTTGTGGGCACATCCCCAGGAGGGGGTGTGCAGGAGGCAGCTGATCGATGTTTCTAACTCTCTATCCTTCTCCCTCCTCTCTGTAAAAAATCAATAAAAATATATTTTAAAAGAATTCAGGCATTATTTATTTTCTAAAGTATTATCATTCTCTATTATGTAAGTTTATTGGTTACCTTGAAATGACAGAAATTCTGCATTTGCGTGAAATAGAATGTTGAAGCATTTCTGAGGTAAAAGGAGGTTCCTATAAATGTTTAAATATAAGTTTTACAGTCACAGAACATTGTGCCCATATTAACATCTGTTCCTATTTAGGGAGATTTCCTCTTGGCAAGGTAGGACCATATCCATCTAACGGTTCTCAACCAGCCCCACAATGCGTGGAAAGCCCTGAAAGAGTTCATCACTCTGCACCTGTTCAGGCTACACAGCCCACATTTGAACTGCAGAGTGAAACCCATGGTGCAGTAATTCCACAAAAAGGAATCATATTATGTGTCTCGTGTTGTCAGAGTTCATGAATACCCACATAACATGATAGTAAAAAGAAAAATCATCAGATTTGTAGTTGCAGTCTTTTAATCTTTAGGACCATGCACTGCCATTAGAATGTTATAAAGTGAAATTCCAGTATAATGAATTATTAACCTAAGTTAAATGCTTCATATACCATATTTCCTACTTATTCAGATCAGTCATCTTAGGACATATTACCTCATCCATCTGCTACGGAAGGCTGGCTGCTCCCAGAAGCGATAGCTTCATGGAAGTCCTTTAACTGTGGATAACTTGATGAATCTTGTGTTCATCATTAACACTGAGGCCTGTAGAAATCAAGAAGAAAATGTGAGTCAGAATTCAAGGGTCCAAAGGATCCTATTTATTAATATCCCTATCATGGGAGTTGACACCTAAAAGGTTGATTAGGCTCAAAGTCTAAGGGAATGATGCTCCACTTATATAAAGTACAGAAATTCCCACAATTCCATGGATTATCAAAGCCTGCCTATGAACTAAAGGAAGACACTGTACTTAAAGTATTATCCCCCATACCACTATTCTAACTCACAGAGTATGGGGACTGCTCTCTTAGTAATTTCATTGAAAATGTATAAAGATTCAGGAAAAAACACCACCATACACACAAATGAAGTTTTCCTATTTGAGAAAGAGTTTGGCTCTTGCCCTAACCGGTTTGGCTCAGTGGATAGAGCATCGGCTTGTAGACTGAGGGGTCCCAGGTTCGATTCCAGTCAAGGGCATGCACCTTGGTTGCAGGCACATCCCCAGTAGGGAGTGTGCAGGAGGCAGCTGATCGATGTTTCTCTCTCATCGATGTTTCTAGCTCTCTATCCCTCTCTCTAAAACATCAAATATATTAGGGTCCCAGTGCAAAAAATTTGTGCACTTGGGAGGTCCCTCAGCCTGGCCTGTTCCCTCTTGCAGTCTAGGACCCCTGTGGGGATCTCCACCTTTTGGCATGCCTGGCCAGTCTGGGTGAGGGGCTGATGGCTGTTTTCAGGCTGGCCAAGCCCTCCAGTGGGAACCCTCACCCCACTGGGGTGTGGCCAGCCTGGGTGACAGGCTGAGGGCTGTTTTCAGGCTTTCAGGCTTCCCACAGCTCCCATTGACCCAATATCCCAGCAAGACTGGCTGGAAGCAGGATTCTGGGGTTTATCTTCTATAATTGATACACTATTCCTTTAAGCCGGGCCTAGGCAGGTAATGAAGCCTCCTGTCTGCTTCACTCTGTGGCTTCTATAATTGAAACAATGTTGCCTGAGCTGGGAGAAGCCAAGCCAGCTCAGGCAGAGTTTACTCCTGGTGCAACAGAAGCCTGCTGTTTACTCTAGCTACGTGACTGCCGGCCTCCATCTTGGCTGGGTTAATTTGCATACAGCCCCTCTGATTGGCTGTTGGGCATGGCTTAGGCATCCCATAGAAACGGTCAATTTTAATATTACTCTTTTATTAGAATATGTATATATATATATATATATATACACACACACACACACATATATACATGTATATACACATGCATACACAATTTGGCTCTTGCAATCCTATTTAAACTGCCAATATTTGGGAAATACACAATAATGAGAAAATAATACAGTGAAATTGGATATTCACAAACAGGCCAATGAAATAAAAATAAACTCATTCATTAGGTTTTCCCTAGCTTCCAAAGAAGTTTAGAATATCTTTAACTATTCAAGCAGAAAACTGATGCAGCCAGTTAGCACAGCCAGCAAGAGTTACAGAAATCTGAATATTGCATTCAAGATTTATTTGTAACAAAATGAGCTTGTGCCTAATCTTTATAAAATTCCTATCATAAAACTTAGAAATCCACCTTGGGTTTGGTTTTTGAGCCCATGCATGTCTCAAAGATTAAGTGATTTATTACTTAGAACAGCAAATCTTGTACCAATAAGCCATTGTACAAATGGAGTCCAAGCACAAAACACTGGACCTGTGCATTCCTGATTTTAATCTCTATCTTTAGTTTTGTGTTGTTCTTTCTGTTAAATAAGTGAATGACTGCTAGATAGTGCGTATTATTTTAATGAACATATTAATACAATACTAAACATGGCCAAATAATTATGGGAAAAGTACATTTAATTACATTTGAATATGTTTTGATAAACCAAATATTGCATAAACATTAATTATTTTTCCTATTGGGTTGAGGAGTTGGCTTAACTTATAAACGTATTTCTGCAGGATTCTCCATGCGCTTGGTCTCCAGCTGACACTGAAATCCTGTTCCCATTACACTGTGCAGTTGAGGACAATGTGCACAGTTATAAAACTAGCATTAATAATAACTCTTGGCCACATACCCAAAATTCTTCAGCAGATCACAATGGCAAAGACGTCTGCAATCTCAGTTGTAGTGCTATTTTAGCATATTGACACAGAATTATCTACAAAGCACCCTGTGATTTAAAAAACATTTCACATGAATTATTCTATTTTATTTTTAAAAATTAGACATAAAGTAGGCAATGTAGGAATTACATAACCATATAAATTAAAATCAATAGTTGAGAAAGCAAAGGCTCACAATTACTTTTCATATAAGTCATGTCACTATTCCTTTTTGCTATTGTTCTCCAGTTTTTATTAGTTTATTTTTTATTTACCTTTGTTGTTGAAAGTATTACAGATTCCCCCTCATTTCCCCCCCATTGACCCCTTCACCCCATGCCCACCCCCTCCTCCCCCCCAGGCCTTCTCTGCTACAAAGCAATATGCATATGACTGCTACCTGCTACTTGTGCTGGGCTTGGAGGAGCCGGGCCTGTTTAAGAGGTATAGGGTTCACTGAGGCCAGATGCTACTTGCTTGAGAGATTTTAGGAAAATTTGAAGACTGAGTCAAGACAGGCCATTCCTATGATAAAGCCATTGGAAACAGCTTGTTTGGGCCCAAACATTGGGTGGGGCAGAGTATCGGGGAATCACCAGAGTGGGCCAAACAGTGTGAGCTAGGCTGATGGAGCCTCATATAGGATTGAGCCTGGCTGCTGGCTCTCTGGGGGAAGACCTCATCAAAGGAACAGTGGCTTCTTCCAGCACTTGCCTCTGGGAGAAAGCTCCCCTCCAGCTCTAGCCCTGATGCCAAACAGTTCAGTTCCTCCATGTATGTCTGTGGTGTATTTCAAGCTGCTGCCCCTTTGCTGGAGCTCAGAGAAAGTAAGTTTGAGTCACTTCATGCATGTATAAACATTTAAATAAAAATCAATAAATGAGGACACAAAGGCTCACAATGACTCTTCATCTAAGTTGTGTCACTGTTCTTTAGTACAAGAATTAGAAAACTCATCTTATGATTCTCCCCTTAGTTTCTGACTAATTCCTATTACAGCACAGTGAGAGAAAACAGTTATAATGATGGCAATATGTCAATGGTTAACAATGAAAAACAAAGTTTATGTTTCATAAAACCATAAAGATGTTCAATATTTCTACTTCACTTTTATGTGCACTAATGGTATTACATATTTATTCAGCATAGTCTTTATTTACAGGTGAATAGGTGAGGATACTCTGCTTCCATATGCCTCCTTTATTTCCTGCAGCCTTCACTTTATGGTCTGCTGCTTTTAAAAACACATGGCTATTCTGGGCACTCTCAGTGTCTACTCTCTACTCTCCTTTCTGTAGTGAACTGTAATTTTGAGAGACTCTATTGTCTTAACATTAGGACATATCATGTTAGTGCATACACTATTTCAATTCCTTTACTGTTAACCAAATTCATTATTACTAAGGTGAAAAGTTTCTCTATAATATTCTTTTATCTTACTAATTTGGGACCATCATTTTGCTTATTGAATAGCTTTCATTATTCAAATATAAAATATAGTGGATTTTAATTTTGCTGAGACATTTTGAAAGCAAAAATTTGCAACAAAAGCTGCCCACATTTATTGATTTTTTTAGTGTTTTGTTATAAAGGCCTTTTATAGAATTCTTTGTTTTAAATCAACTCAAAGTTTGAATACACATCACAATAATAATTTGTTTTTTTATTATACAACTCAAGCAGATTCCCAAAATGAGTCCCTCTGAAGTCCACATCCTATATAATAAAAGTCTAATATGCAAATGGATAGAACAGCAGAATGACAGGTTGTTATGATGCACACTGACCACCAGGGGGCAGATGCTTAATGCAGAAACTGTCCCCTGATGTTCAGTGCGCTCCCATATGGGAGTGCCACTCAGCCAGAAGCTGGGCTCACAGCTGGGGAGTGCAGCGGTGGTGGCAGGAGCTTCTCCCACCTCTGTGGCAACGCTAAAGAGCAGCAAGCCAAGCCATAAGGAACAGTGAGCAGGTAGGCAGTAAGGAGTGAGACATCTCAGACTGTGAGAGGGATGTCTGATTGCTGGGGAACAGGCCTAAGCTGGCAGGTAGACTTCCCCAGAGGGCTCCTGGACTGAGAGAGGGTGCAGGCTGGGTTGAAGGAACCCCTTTCAGTGCACAAATTCTGTGCACCAGGCCTCTAGCATCTTATAAATGAACTGATGTGTACTTAAGAGGTCAGTGTATGTGGACTTTTGTTGGAGGAAGAAGAGGAATTTCTGATGCATTAGGTTAAAATGGGAGTGAGTAGAAAACATGTGATTTATCATAGATTTTGTACATGAATGAAATGGACTCTATCTCATCATTTTAACAGGTGTGTTGCATTTAAGGGAAAAAAATTATAAGATAAAGTTTCCAAGCAACACTCTTCTATGGTAAAAGGACATTTTCCACTCTTCTGCTATAGAACAAATAGGCTAGGAGAGAAACAAGGAAAATCATCAAAGATGTGTAGGAAATAGGATAAAAATTACCAAACTTAATGGTATAAAATGGCAGGAGATAGGGCAGCGTTGTGAAATAGCTTAAGGGGAAAGAAATGAAGTTGGACAACTAGGTAGCTCAGTAGACTTTTTATATGTACAAGGAAACCCTGGGAACTCCAAAAATAACTGATTAAGGCTTAATCAGTGAAAGAAATGCTACCCTAAGCTACCCTGTCCAATTTAAATACATGCAAATATAAATTAAATAAGATATAAATAAATAAGCTTATTATATTAATTTACACTAGTTTAAAGCTTTGTATTTTCTACCTAACATAGTATTTAAAATGTTGAAACAACTGGATGAATTCAATCTGAATTCAAAATTCAATATCACCACTTGTTGGTGTGCACACATGAGCGAGATATTAACTTTCTCTCATGTTCAGTTTATCTATTTGTGTTATAAACATAAAGCTCAATTCAAGTTTTTGGTTCCTACCCTCCCCCAAAAATTGATAATCTAACTTTAAAAAGCTGAAGATAAAATTAAATGTACTCAGTTGGTTAGAGTGTTGCCTAAATACACTAAGGTTCTGGGTTTGAGCCCTAGTTGGGCACATATAGGAAACAACCAATGAATGCATAAATAAGTGGAACAACAAGTTGATCTCTCTCTCTCTCTCTCTCTCTCTCTCTCTCTCTCTCATCAATAAATAAAAAGTAAGTAAAATGTATTGGTCTCTCTTGCACGTTGGATCTCTTACCTATGCTAAGTGAAATAAACCAGTCAGAGAAAAATAAATATCACATGATCTCATTCATTTGTGGAATATAATGAACAACATAAATGGATCCAGAGACAGAGAAGCATCAATCAGATGCTCAAACCTCAGAGGGAAGGTAGGGGAAGGTGGGGGTAAGGGGGAGAGATCAACCAAAGGACTTGTATGCATGCATATAAGCCTAACCA
>PVJC01023524.1:0-26329 GCA_004026665.1 Murina feae | reverse complement strand
GGCACCAGGGAGCGGGAAAGCAAGGCTGCAGGGGCCGGGGTCCTGCTTGGCAGCTCCCCAGACCCCTTGGCGGCACCGGGAAGTGGGAAAGGAAGGCAGCAGGGGACAGGTGAGTGGGAAAGAGTTGGCGGCCTGCTTGGCGGCTTCCCAGGTCCCTTCCGGGGATCAGGGAGCAGGAAAAGGCTGGCCTGACCACGAGCCTCCACAGTGTGCCTGGTGGCAGGTCCCCAGCAGGTAGACACACACAGGAGGACTGCTCCGAGCCTCAGATGCAGCTGGGGGCAGGTCCCCAGTGGCCACACACATATATATATATATATATATATAGAGAGAGAGAGAGAGAGAGAGAGAGAGACTTATCCTTCTCAAGAGCAATGTCTGAAGAATTATAGCTGCAAAATCTGGATTCCTAAAAACTCCAAGAAGTCCAGGAATTTCTAGAAAACAGATGTGAATGCAAAGCATTTATATTTAAGGATTGGATTCAAAGTTCTCATACTGCTATGCATTGCTACTGCTGATGCTGCCTGCAGATTGTTGATTCTGGAATGCACCCTTCTTGATAAAAAGGCAAATTATAGCTCTTAAGAGCATCTAATTGAGGGTTTCTCTCTGCTGCAATTCAAATAATTGAAATAGCATTGAAAGGGGAGTATTTTGTAAGGAGCATGGGTGGCTTTCAAAACAACTGTGTCAGGAACACTCTGGACTCACATTAGCAGGGTTCTTAATGTGTCACAGCAGAAAAAGGTCCAAAATTCAAATAGAAAACCCCAGTGCTGAGACTAGTCTGCCACTAACCAGGAATATAACCTGAGGCAAACATTTAATTTTTCTAGCTTTGTTCCCACATCAATAAGGTGAGGTTAGCCTAGCTGATGTCAATTCTTTTTCCATTATAAAATTCTGTTATTCTATGTGAAAGGCACCCTGCATTTCAGTCTGTGGGAAAACCCCAGGTGTGAAGAGCTGGCTTTCTTAACAATGCCCTGATATCCTTTTGTTCTTTCATCCTTCTGAGGTAAGCCCTGGACTGAATCCTGGTACTGCATTGGCACCCCCTTCTCCCCGTCATCCCCCGCCTTCATAATCCTATCTGTAACAAAGCCCCATTGTCTATTCACTTATGTTTCATTACAGTTTCTTCTCCAGCTGTATTACCAATAGTTTAGCACTGGTTTTCCTACCTGAACCACAGGAACAAGTAACTGCTTTTCTAATGTTCCTTTTAGAGGACAATCTGCTATTCTATTGAGCCCCATTCTGTTCTATTGTTAAGATTTGCATCCCCATGGGAGCGTTCCTTGAGTTCTCTCTCTCTCTCTCACCGATACACATTCTGTATTCAATCTGTCAGCAATCCTGTTGGCTGTCTTTCAAATATGTCCAAAGTCGGCCCACTTATCATCTGCACTGCTGTTAACCTGGCCCAAGCCAGCAAGGGCTTCCCACCGACCTTCCTCCCTTCACCCCTGTTCCCACACAGGCTCGGGCCGCGCTCCTATCAGAACAGCAAGCGAGATGGGACTTGGAGGGAAATCCCTTGCCGTGGCCCACCAGGCCCCAGGCGCCCCCGCCACTGCCATCTATCTAACTTGACCTCCCACCACCTTCCTCTGCTCCAGCGACCCAGACATCCCGCCCTCCAGGCTGCTGGGAGCATGGCAACCTGGAGCGGCCTTGCCCTTGCTTTCTGCCCGAAGACGGAGAGCGGATCACCCACTGGTTCCCTCACCGGGTACCGCCCGGCAGTCCCCTCCGGTCATCCCGTCACACGGTCTCAAGCCCCAAGCCCTCTTTTTTCTTGTTTTGTGTCCACCTCGGCACTTACCACTCTGGAACACGATTTGTTTCTCATTTTCCTTCTTTATTGTCTCTCTTCCCTACGAGAGTAAGGAGTCTTGTCTGTTTCGCTGGGCGCTGCACCTCGAGGCGCTCAGTCCACGTACGAGGGCGACATCGTCGGCCCTTCGGGTCCTGAACCTTAGTGCTCAGTCTTCAACATTCTCAGGTTGTAACATTCACTCCAAGAGGACGTATGTGGCTATCAAGTATAGTAACGATAGTTACCGATTAAATTAAATTTGCTAACATCAAATTTATCTTAAATAAGAGGTAGCAGAAACTGCATTTTTCCCCTCTCCCTTTTGTCTTTTATCAGAGAGACATACTCCGTATGTGTGTTTAATTTGGATTGGCCAGATCAATGTTTGCAACAAAAAAGAGACATCTAAATGGGGGGGGGGGGGTTGGCGGGGGCGGCGCTAGTCTGGGGCTTGTGGTCCTTTAATTCTATTCGCGCTCTGCGTTAGGAGGGACCTGAAACTCCAAAAGGGCGTCTGTACTCCAGACGATGACGGGAGAGGGCGGCGGGCGGGGGGCGTCGCCGGCTCCCTCAAAGTCCTGAGGGAGAAACCTGTGGGAAGAGGGGGTTCCGCGGCGAGAGCTCGCGGCCTCCGCGCTCAGCCTCGGGGCGGCCTCTCCTTTCCCGGCCTCGGGACCTGCCTCTCGCTGAGGAGTCGCGAAGGCGGCCGCGGCCTCGGGCAACCCGTTAGCTCGGAGCGGACCGACGCCCCGCAGCCGGAGCCGCGCCCCTGCCGGAGTGGGGGCGGGGCGGCCGCGCAGCGTCGAGCTTCCCAGAATTCCCAGCGGCCGCGGGGAAAGTTTACGGGACGTAGGCGGCGGCGGCGGCGGCGGCGGCGGTAGGGGTAGCGGTTATTCTGCGGCCCGCGGCGGACCATGGCCCTGGCCCGGCGTCGCTGGCCTCTCCTCAAGGAGTCCTCGGGCAGCGACGCGGGGCAGGCGGACTTCCGGGAAGGAACTGACCAGCGACTGAGCGGCGGCCGGCGCGCTTAGCGCCCCGAACATGCGGCTGTCCCTGCGGGCGACCCCGGGCTGCGGAGAGGCGGCGGCGGCGGCGGCGGCGGCTCCGGAGGGAAGGAGGCGGCGGCGCCGGCGGAGGTGGCGGCGGGAACGGCCGGCACCCGGGGCGGTCTAGGGCCTCGCCGTCCAGGATGCTGTCCCGAAAGAAAACCAAGAACGAAGTGTCCAAGCCGGCCGAGGTGCAGGGCAAGTACGTGAAGAAGGAGACGTCGCCCCTGCTGCGGAGTGAGTGTCGAGCCGGGCGCACCCCTACCTGTCCCGGGCGGCCGCGCCTTTTCATTCCCATCGGTCTCTGTGAAGTAGTTGCATTGGTTTGTCGTTACTTTTCAAGATGCCTGAAGTCGAGTTTGTTATTTGAAACCGATAAAGGCTAAGAAACTTAAATCAATTTCCCCCTCCTCCCCTCGCCCCCCTTTAAAAAAAACCAACAAACTTCCCGGTTCCCTATGGCAGTGTGTTGTTTTACCGGGGGTGGGGGGGAAATGAGGTTCCTTAGGAAATACATAAATTACTGATCCCCTGATGCTACAGGAGTCCGAGTGAGCAGACGGGAACACTTACTTTCTCCTCTGGACACGTCGTGGTTTGCCTTGTGTTTGTAAACATTGCGGGAGTCGCTCGCCCACTCTGGACGGACTTGGGCAGGAACTCCCGAGCGCCGCCGGGGGAGCTGCGCCGGGATGCGGGGCCGCGGGTCGGCCCGGAGGGGAAACTGTCCGCGGCCGTGGTTGCCGCTGCCCACAGCCTCATCAGTCTTAGATGTCAGAGGAGCCGCAGTGGTTCTCAGCCTTCCGGCCCTTTAAATACAGCTCCTCAAGTGGTGACCCAACCATAAACTTATTTTCGTTGCTACTTCATAACTGTAATGTTGCTACTGCTATGAATCGTCATGTAAGTATCTGATATGCAGGATGGTCTTGGTGAAAGGGTCGTGCGACCGCCAAAGGGGTCACGACCCACAGGTTGAGGACCGCTGCGAGGAACCACACTCATGTGCATTTGGCTACAGTACTGAGAATTGCTTCCAATAAAAAAAATCCCAAGGACCCCCAAAAGGCAAAAATACTCAAAATGATATGTCATATTTTAGGAGAAATTACCAAAAGTGTTGTTTTTTTTTTAAGTACACTTTTTTTTTTTAATTGATTTCAGAGAGGAAGGGAGAGGGAGAGAGAGAGAAACATCAATGATGAGAATCACTTATTGGCTGCCTCCTGCATGCCCCACACTGGGGATTGAACCAGCAACCTGGGCATGTGCCCGTGCGGGGAACTGAACCTGGGACCCTTCAGTCCACAGGCTCTATCCACTGAGCCAAACCAGCTAGAGCAGAAGCGGGTGTTTTTTTTCTTTACTTTAATAAGATACATTTCTACCCCTACCCCCCCCCCCCCGCAGCACTTTTTGCTGTTCAGTTTAAGTATTTGATTTTCCAGCTGAATCTTTTAAAACTTTATTTCTGTCTTTTGAATTATTAGTACTTGCTATGTATTCAGATCATTTGTGAGGTAAGGAGCTAATATTTTTGGTGCTCATACTGCATGCTGGCTGTGTGTGTAGGTTTCTTTCTTGGAAGCTTGTGGTAACCTTGTGACTTAACCATTACCTCATATTATAATTGGGAAAGTTGTTCATAGAGATTCCTAGTATTTGCCCAAATTCACACAGAAAGGGGTAGGGAGCATGTTTTTCCACTATAATTACATCATTAACCTTCCAGATTTAACCTTGTATTTGCAGCACTTTTTTATAGAAAAACAAAATAGATTAAAAGGGGTGCACTGGTAACCAGAAACTTGATTTTAAACCTTTTGTTGTTGTTAATTCTCATTTGAGGATATTTTTTTCATTGATTTTTAGAAAGAGTGGAAGGGAGGGGGAGAAACAGAGAAACTAGATGTGAGAGAGACAGGAGAGACACATCAATTGGTTGCCTCCCACATACCCGGGAGGGACTGGGGGTTGAGCCTGCAACCGAGATACCTTGCCCTTAACCAGAATCGAATTCAGGAGCTTTCAGTCTGTGGGTCGACTAACCACTGAGCAAACCAGCCAGGGCTTAACCCTTTTTTTAACAGTTCATTTTTCAGTTATGCGTCCTCTCACATTTTATATTTGATTCAACACATTTGTACAAATTACAAATCCTTTCGAGTAGAGAAAGATTAATCAGCCTCGATTAAAAAAATAATTTAATCCTCACCTGAGGATATGTTTATTGATTTTGTTTTGTTCTTTTGTGTTTTTTTGTTTTTTGTTTTTTGTTTTTTGTTAATCCTCACCTGAGAATATTTTTTCTATTGCTTTTCAGAGAGATTGGAAGGAATGGAAGGGGGGGAAGAGAGAGACACACATCAATGTGAGAGAAACATATTGACTAGCTGCCTCCCCCATGTACCCTGACCTTGTGTGGAAAGTGAACCCCACAACCCAGGTATATGCTCTGTACCTGAAATCAAGCCCAAGACTCTTCATTGCATGGGCAGATGCTCTAACCACTGAGAAAATGGCCGGGGCTGTTCATTGATTTTTAGAGAGGAAGGAAATGAGAGAGGGAATGAGAAAGATGTTATTATAAGATACATCAATTTGTAGCCTCCCAACCAGGAATTGAACTTGCAACCTTTTGGTGTATCAGATAATACACAAACCAACTGAGCCACCTGGCTAGGGCAGCCTCAATCTAAAAATACCCAATAACTATCTTTTTTAAAAAAATTGATTGATATTTAGAGAGAGAGCAGGAGAGAGAGACAAACATCGATTTGTTGTATTTGTAGTTCCATTAATTATGCATACATTGGTTGATTCTTGTACTTGCCCTGACTTTGGATTGAACCTAAAACCTTGGCTAGGCTCCAGCCAACTGAGTTATCTGTCCAGGACCCCAAGCCCTATGTTACATAAAAAAATTTAATTGTGGTTGTGGTTGAGTGTCAACCAAGGAACCAGGAGGTCATGGTTCAATTCCCAGTCAGGGCACATGGTAGGCTCAATCCCCAGTATGGGGAGTACAGGAGGCAGCTGATCAGTGATTCTCATCATTGATATTCCTATCTTCCCCTCACCCTTCCTCTCAGGAATCAATAATATATATATACATATATATATATTAATTTAATTGTGTTTTCTTAAGTCCATTGAAATTTTGTATTTTGGGGTGATAGATGCAAATGAGCAACTTTTAAAAAGTGTTACTTATTGAAATGGTCATTTTATTGTTTCGTTATAGATCTGATGCCTTCATTCATCCGGCATGGTCCAACAATTCCAAGACGAACTGATATCTGTCTTCCAGATTCAAGCCCTAATGCCTTTTCAACTTCTGGAGATGGAATAGTTTCAAGGAACCAGAGTTTCCTTAGAACTCCAGTTCAAAGAACACCTCATGAAATAATGAGAAGAGAAAGCAACAGATTATCAGCACCTTCTTATCTTGCCAGGAGTCTAGCAGATGTCCCTAGGGAATATGGCTCTTCACAGTCATTTTTAACAGAAGTTAATTTTGCTGTTGAAAATGGAGACTCTGGTTCCCGATATTATTATTCCGATAATTATTTTGATGGTCAGCGAAGGCGCCCACTTGGAGATCGTACACATGAAGATTACAGATATTATGAATACAACCACGATCTCTTCCAAAGAATGCCACAGAATCCGGGGAGGCATGCTTCAGGTAATTTAAAATTAGAACTACTACATTAGATTTATGAACACAATTTAAAAGATGCTCTTTTCTGGATTTTCTTGGGAAGTCAACATATTCCTAAGAAAATTCTTCGTTTTGCCAGTATTGCTGAGCCAGCTTGCAAATAATTATTAACCTATGAGGGAAAGAATTGTGTGTTCCTTTATTTTATTAACTCATTTTATAAAAACTTGGTACTTATTTGAATGATATATTTACTATTAACATTATGAACTTTGAAAACTTAGATAATTAAATGTCTACAGTTGGATTGAATCTAGGTTAAGGTTTTAGAGAAACTGGACTTAAATGGGAAAAGGCAAGGCAGATAGGAAGAATCAGGCATGGTTGTTAATACCATGAGCAATTGCATCATTACTTAGCTAGAACTTGTACTGTTTCTCTTAACAAAACTCGTGTCGTAGTTCAATAATCTGTTCCCAAGTTGGTCAGACAGACTTATTGTGAAATAGTTGATCATGTGTTAAATATGTCTTTTTGTTGTTCTATGAAATGAGCAAAAATATTAGTTATAAATTTCTGAAATCTGCTTTTCATATTTGCTGACTTGAGGATTCTTATAAAAGGAGCTGAGATATAGGAGAAATGCACAATTTGCTTTAATCCTAAAGTACTGGAATACATCAAATAAACTGGAACAAGCTGAAAATTAAACTTTTTCATCTATTTTTTTTCCTGTAAGTAGTTGTAGGCTTTAAATTTTAGCAAATTAAAATAAAAAAATACCTGAGACATCTGTTTTGTAATCCACAAAATTTCAAATAAGCTGACTTAAGAATACTTTGGAGCATGAGAATTTTGCGTGTAGAAAACATTTTATTCATTTAGTATGAATCATATGTTTACCATTTTTCCCTGATATTATTCCTCTTTGGTACCTTATTTGAAGGAACAAAACTAATATATGCAAAATAATAACAAAACAATTTGTATACTTTGTGGTACTAACTGTAGGTACAATAGAGAGGCAGAAAAATATCGTCAGGGTAGGCTGGAAGGATTGGTAAAAGAGATAGGACTTCATCTGTGCTTTTAGCTTGTATTTTAGATTAACGGGGGCAGATGAAGGGCATTTTAGTTGGAAATTTGGAAATGACCAAGTGAAAACAGAGTAGACACCGTGCAAGTCCAAGGAGCTGTGTAGTTTTGCCTAGTTTGAATAAGATGTAAGATGGAATGGAGATTTGTGGTCCAACAGCAGGCTATAGGATTGAATCTTGAGTCAAACAAAATCATTGCAGATTTCAAAAAGGCAAATCATTTTATGAAAGCACTGTTTAAAGATCAGTTTACTAGTTGTACTTGGGGTACATTTCTAGAGAAAAGTGGACTGCAGGTAGCAGTGGTATTGCAGAGGAAAAGGCAAATCTGTGGTTTGTTGAAGGAAAAATGAGACAGTTACAAGTTTGAGAATGAGTAAATCTCAAGTTTTGAAAATTGAGTAGTATATGAAGCAAAACAGAGACAGATTTATAGATAGAAAGCAGGCAGAGAGCTTGAGGGTGCGGGGGCAGGGAGGAATTAGAAGGGTGGAGGGATGGAGCAAAAAAAAAATCCAAATGCATGGTCATGGACAACAGTAGTGATTGTGGGGATGGAGAGGGATGGGTGGAGGTAGAAGAGGCCATGGAAGGGCTAAATAGTGATGGGAAAAGAAAAATTCTTTTTTAAATTGATTAGTGTGGAATAATTGGTAAGAGCAGCTTATTTTGTGAGAGTCAACATTGAAGTCTCATTGGAACATTGAAGAGAAGAGGTTTTCTAGGTACATAGACATACTCTAATGAGCATAGGTGAGTGCCTTTTTAATTTTTACAAAAGTTCTGTGTTACAGGATTAGACAGTTGTTCACGTCAGTGTTTATTTTAGCTATTTCTAACAAAATGTAGTTTTAAACCTCAGAAATAATGTGTCCAACCAAAGTGTAGTAAGTTTTAATGCTCATTTATACATTTTTAGAGTAATATCTGCTCATTATAGGAAATTGATAAAATACAGAAAAGTAAAGGTTAAGTACCTATCACACCAGAGATTCTTAATATTTTAGTTATTTCTTTCATCTTTTCCCATGACATTCTTTTTTCTTTACACTGTTATAATTAAAATCTATACAGTTTTGTATCTGTTTCTTACTTAAATGAGTTTCTTAATATAATATGCTATTTATTAGTAATTTCAGTGACTTGGTAATTTTACATTTGGTACATGTTTGGTAGTTAATATTTTATTTTTTAAATTCATCTTTATTGTTGAAAGTATTACAGATGTCTTTTTTTCCCCCGTTGACCCACTCCACCTGCTTCTGCCCCTCAGACTTTTACCATACTATTATCTGTGTCCGTGGGTTATGCATGTATGCATGTAAGTTCTTTGGTTAATCTCTTCTCCCCTCCCCCTCTGAAATACATCGGTCTGTTGTATGCTTCATGTCTCTGGGTCTATTTTGTTTGTTAGTTTATTTTCATGAGATTTCACATATAAGTGAGATTATGTAATACTTGTCTTTCTCTGACTGGCTTATTTCACTTAGTTAATACTCTCCAGTTCCCTCCATGCTGTCTCAAAGGGTAAGAGATCCTTCTTTTTTTTTTACCACTGCATAGTATTTCATTGTGTTAATGTACCACTTTTTTTTTATTTAAATGTAAGTTCTGAAACGATAAAAATCCTGGAAGAAAGCATAGGCAGCAAAATATCAGACACCTTACATAGCAGAATTTTCACAGATACATCGCCTAGGGCAAGAGACACAAAGGAAAAAATAAACAAATGGTACTACATGAAACTAAGAAGCTCCTGCATAGCAAAGGAAACTAGCATCAAAATGAAAAGGGAACCCACTAGTATATGGGAGAAATATTTGCCAATGATACATCTGATAAGGGGATAATTTCCTATATATGTAAAGTATTCATACAACTTAATAAAAGATAAATAATCCAATTTAAAAAGTGAGCAAAATACCTGAATAGACATTTCTCCAAAGAGGATATATAAATTCCTGAAACATGAAAAAATGCTCGTCACTAATTATCAGAGAGATGCGAATCAAAGCGGCAGTGAGAGTACCACCTCACAAACAGGAAGTGCTAGTGAGAATGTGGAGAAAAAGAAAACTTTGTACATTGTTGGTGGGAATGTGACTGGTACATCCACTATGAAAAACAGTGTGGAGTTTCCTTAAAAAATGAAAACTGGCCCTAACCAGTTTGGCTCAGTGGATAGAGAGTCAGCCTGCAGACTCAAGGGTCCAGGTTCGATTCCGGTCAAGGGCATGTACCTTGGTTGCAGGCATATCCCCAGTAGGGAGTGTGCAGGAGGCAGCTGATCAGTGTTTCTCATCGATTTCTCTAACTATCCCTCTCCCTTCCTCTTTGTAAAAAAATCAATAAAATATATATTTTTAAAAATGAAAACTGGAACTGCCATTTGACCCAGTGATCCTACTTGTAGGAATATATCCTCAGAAGCCTGAAACACCAATCAGAAAGAATATATGCACCCTTATGTTCATAGCAACATTATTTACAATAGCTTAAGATCTGGAAACAGTACAAGTGTCCATCAGTAGATGAATGGATAGAAAAACCTGGTAGTTAATATTTTAAATGTTAATGAGGACCTGACCTGAGCTGGGGACATTTGGAAAGGGGAGAAGTGAAACACATCTTCATTGTTGGTATTCGGCCACTAATGTGATTATAAGGATGAGGGAAAGAATAAATAGTCATATAGGACCCATTAGCATTGCACCTGACTGTATAGGAGGAACTTCAAAAATAAATGGTTGAGTAAGCGAATTAATCCAGAGACTTTAAGTCTGGAGTCTTAAGAGAGTTTTGGTATCTAACAGCACAAATAACAGCTTATAACATTCTATTTACCATTAATATAGATTGTTTTTCTTCATACTCACCTTTCCCATGTATATATGTGTGTGTGTGTGTGTGTGTGTGTGTGTACACATACATACATACATACTAGGGGCCCAGTGCACAAAAATTAGTGCACTCGGGAGGTCCCTCAGCCCAGCCTGTGCCCTCTCACAGTCAGGACCCCTCTGGGGATGTCCACCTGCTGGTGTGCCTGGTCAGCCTGGGTGAGGGGTTGATGGCTGTTTGCAGGCTGGCCAAGCCCCCCAGTGTGGACCCTCACCCCATTGGGGTGTGGCCAGCCTGGGTGATGGGCTGGGGGCCATTTTCAGGCTGCCCACAGCCCCTTCAGGTTTTGGGTCCCTACTGGAGTACCTGGCCAGCCTGGGTGAGGGGCTGATGGCTATTTTCAGGCTGGCCAAGCCCCCCAGTGGGGTCCCTCACCCCATTGGGGTGTGGCAAGCTTGGGTGCGGGTCTGAGGGCTGTTTTCAGGCTTTCAGGCTGCCCACAGCTCCCATTGACCTAATGTCCCAGCAAGGCTGGCTGGAAGTAGGTTTCTGGGGTTTGTTTATCTTCTATAATTGATACATTGTTCCTTTAAGCCGAGGCCTAGGCAGGTAACGAAGCCTCTTGTTGGCTTTAGCTCTATGGCTTCTATAATTGAAAGAATGTTGCCTTAGTTATAGGCTCAGCCGGCCTAGGCAGGCAGTTTCCTCCATCGCTGGTGCAATGGAAGCCTGCTATTTGCTTCAGCTGCGAGGCTTCTATAATTGAAACAGTGTTGCAACTATGTTGTTGCCTTTAGCACAGAGAGGCCCAGCCGGCCGCCAGACAGTTTATTCCTGGTGCAACGGAAGCCTGCTGTTTAGCTCTGTGACTGCCGGCCTCCATCTTGGCTGGGTTAATTTGCATACAGCCACTCTGATTGGCTGGTGGGCATGGCTTAGGCGTCCCGAAGAAACAGTCAATTTCAATATTACTCTTTTATTAGATTATATATAAATATTACAAAAAATTAGATAGTCATAACACTTTTCTGCCTGAATGTAAGCGTGAAGAATTAATAATACCAAGATAAAATCTTCTTTTAAAAATTCTTATTTGCAAAATATCATTGAGAAAATATTTTAAATAAATTTATACTGATCCTCTCAGAAGTAGTCTGATAGTTTTTGTAAGTCTAATGACAAACTTTAAAATAATTTTCCGGATCTTGAGAGCATTATGCTAAGTGAAATAAGCCAGTCAGAGAAAGAAAAATACCATATGATTTCACTTATGTGGAATCTAATGAACAAAGTGAACTATCAAGCAAAATAGAGAGAGGCCCATAGACAGAGAGCAGGCTGGGGAGTGGGGTAGGAGTGGAAGTGGGGACTGGAGGGATTGAAAAACTCACAAATGGACAATAGTGTGGGAATTGCAGGGGAGGAGGGATTGTGGGGAGGATAGAGGGGCGATAAATGGTAATGGAAGGAAACTTTACTTGGGGTGGTGAATAACAATGTACAGATAATATGTCATGAAATTGTGCACCTGAAACCTGTGTAATTTTGTTAACCAGTGGCACCCAATAAATTCAATTAAGAAGTATTTTTCCAATCAAGATTTTGAAACTAGCCCTGCCAGTGTAGCTCAGTTGTTAGAACCTCTGCCCACACACACAGAAGGGCCTTCAGGGTTCTATTCCCAGTCAAGGACACATACCTGGGTTGCAGGTTTGGTCCAGCCAACTGGTTGGAGCATGTAGGAGGCAGCCAGTTGATGTGACTCTCAATGTTTCTCACTCTCGCTCTCGCTCTCGCTCTCCCTTCCTCCCCCCCCCACTTCCTTCAACACTCTCTGAAAAAAAAATCAATGTAAAAAAATACATATCCTCTGGTGAAGATTAACACAAAAAAATGATTTTGAAATATTGAAAAGCATAAGCTAATTATACTTTTTCAAATTAAAGAATGTTATTTTTTAAAAGATTTGCATTTATTGCAGAAGCTATAGATGCTTGAGAGCTTTAATTTAACAAGATTAATTTATATGTGAGCAATAAGATTTAATGTTTTTTAGAAAAAACTACTTTGAGGGACTGTCTTAAGTGGCAGGAAAGGATTAGTAACCAATCTAATCTAATAAAAGAGTAATATTGAAATTGACCGTTTCTATGGGATGCCTAAGCCACGCCCACCAGCCAATCAGAGCAGCTGTATGCAAATTAACCCAGCCAAGATAGAGGCCAGCAGTCACAGAGCTAGAGTAAACAGATGGCTTCCGTTGCACCAGGAGTATACTGTCTGCCTAGGCGGCTGGGCTTCTCCCAGCTCAGGACAACATAGTTGCAACATAGTTGCAATTATAGAAGCCTTGGAGCTGAAGCAAACAGCAGGCTTCCGTTGCACCAGTGATGGAGAACACTGTCTGCCTAGGCTGACTGAGCCTCTAACTAAGGCAACATTCTTTCAATTATAGAAGCCACGGAGCTGAAGCCAACAGAAGGCTTCTTTACCTGCCTAGACCTCGGCTTAAAGGAACAGTGTATCAATTATAGAAGATAAATAAACCCAGAAACCTGCTTCCAGCCAGCCTTGCTGGGACATTGAGTCAATGGGAGCTGTGGGCAGCCTGAAAGCCTGAAAACGGCCCTCAGCCCCTCACCCAGTCTGGCCAGGTACCCCAATAGGGACCCAAAACCTGAAGGGGCTGTGGGCAGCTTGAAAACAGCCTTCAGCTCATCACCCAGGCTGGCCACACCCCAATGGGGTGAGGGTCCACACTGGGGGGCTTGGCCAGCCTGCAAACAGCCATCAACCCCTCACCCAGGCTGACCAGGCACACCAGCAGGTGGACATCCCCAGAGGGGTCCTAGACTGCGAGAGGGCACAGGCCAGGCTGGGGGACCTTCCCAGTGCACAAATTTTTGTGCACCGGGCTCCTAGTTATTAATGAAACAGAAAAGTTTGTCTTTTCCAGAAGAAAAGAAATTTGAGACAATAGATGGAAGTTTCATGAAATCATCTAGAAAAGATTTGAAACTTACTATATTTTCAAGATTTATACTGGAGAGAGTTCAAGGAATTTGAATGAATTGAAAGGAGAAAGTACATTGGTAGGAGGGTAAGGATGTGTGATACAGACATTTATTTTCACAAGCTTTACATTTAGATCGCTGTTACTAATGTAATAAGCATTAAAAAATGTGTGGAAGGAAATAGTTTTGTAGTGAGTTAAAGAGAGTAGTAATTCCAGCTAATTGTTATTTAGACTTCCCAGAACACCTATCTCAGTGATTAACTTCATAGCAGAAGTATGAAAGCAAGTTGTATAATATTCTAAAGGGTTTTAGAATCTGGCAAGTTCTACGTTTAGCTGTGAAATTTGACCTTTAACCATTTGGCCAACATATCAGTCAGACACTTTTTGTATGTGCCAAAGGAATGAATCCTGTTAACAGGAAGTCTTTAGTTAGAATACTAAAGGCAGATTGAATTTGTTTGTTCTGCACTTAAATAATTTAAGTTTTAAGTAACAAACTTTAAAATATATTTTTAAAGACAGCTGAAGACACCAAGTTATAAGAATCAAAATGGAAAGTGTCAGGCTTTACAAAAAAACACACTGGACTTTCTGTGTATTCCAAGATACGCATAAATATGTAGTGAACCAGAGTCATCTTTGAAGAGGGGTTAATAATGTTTAGAGACACAACTTTATTTGTAATTATTTTGCAGAGGAAGCAGTTGGCTTGCTTCAACTCTTAGATCTCTGTATCAACATCTTGATTATAACATGGGCTATAATGTTTAGTATTTATTAACCTGGAGCTTATAGACCTCTGTTAGAGTTCCAGATTCCATTTTGTTCTCTGTAACTGCTATAAAATTAGGAAACTAGAATTTTTGAGCTTTTTCTATAAGGACACATCTCATAGATATTTGCCTGGTTATATGAGATTAAGTTCTTAGAGACATATCTACTGAAAGCTTAGAAGACAGACAAAATACTTTTTTCTGTGTCTTTGGAAATTCATGTACAGGGTAGGCAAAAGTAGGTTTATAGTTGTGAGTACATGAAACACAAAGATATTGTATTATTCATAACCTATCTTTTTCCAGGCTCATTTGCCCACCCCTGTATTTAGCTTATGAATGCTTTATTTTATATAAATAGAAGTTCCTGCAAATAGAAGTTATTTTGAGGATTATGAATGCCACTCATTCTTCTGGGGTCAATTGAAATTATGAAAAACTTTATTTTAAATTTTTTGGTTGGTTGGTTGGTTTGAGAAAGAGTGGGGCAGGGGAGACAGTGAAAAACTATTTTTTCCTCGTAGCTCAGAAACAAGATTCTCATTTTCCATTGAGTGAATTCAAAATTTCTTTTATTAGTAGCAGTCATATTTTTCTTTGAAGAATTACAAATGGCCCTAACCGGTTTGGCTCAGTGGGTAGAGCGTCGACCTGCAGACTGAAGGGTCCCAGGTTCAATTCTGGTCAAGGGCATGTACTTTGGTTGCGGGCACATCCCCAGTAGGGGTTGTGCAGGAGGCAGCTGATTGATGTTTTTCTCTCTCTATATCCCTCTCACTTCCTCTCTGTAAAAAAAAAAAAAAAAAAAAAAAATCAATAAAATACATTTTTTTAAAAAAAAGAATTACAAATGATCTTTTGTTACTAATATTACATCATGGTTGGTAATACTGTCACTTGACCTTATACCATCTGTGTGGCCTTTAGTAAAATAACTTAGTTGAAACTTGGTTTCCTCAAACTCTGTAAATTGGTAGTGATTCTACTACCTCATTCAAGCTGTTTTGAGTATGAAATAGTACAGATGGAAATGACTAGGGACAGAGCAGACACTCAAAATTGTTAATATTCATGCCCTTTACCCAGATTTGGCATGTTTGTTATTGAAGTTTCAACTTTCTGGCTGAACTTAGAATGGAGATCTGATGTACTAAAGCTTACTATAGCCTTTTTTTTTTCAGTCTCCTAGACATTCTTATTATTAGTAATGCTTTATGTTTTAGATCAGTGGTTTCCAATCTTTTTGTACTGTACATTTATCAATAGGCTTTTTTTTCCACACAAAGTTTTGATAATTTATTTCCCTTCTAGCCTGCGGCTTAGTACTTAGATGGCTTCTCTTCACCCTTAGGGTTGACAGTTTTCTCCAGGTTGCTGCCAATGATATGATAAAGCTCAGCACAGAAGACCCTTAGGTCCAGGACCATGGCCCTGACCTCCCCACAGGCTGCCTCATCTCGCTCATGCACCAGGGCCCGGTAATCCATTACATGGGTCTCCTTAGAGGCCTTGGCCACAGCATCCCCGTGTTCTGAGAAGTACTTGGAAATGGTTATCAGGACAGCTTCTACTTTGGTCTTGACTGCATTCACCCTCTGCAGCACCTTCTTCTGGATTGATACCCCAAAATCATTTCCATCCTCAATCTTGGTAGTCAGGTGCTGGATCCACATGGTCACCAGAACAACATTTTTCTTTGAGAGTCTAGATTTCTGACTTGACCAAGAAAAGCAGGGCCATGAGCTTCTCATTTCCAGGGAGAAAGCCATACTTAGGGACTTTTTTCTCCTCCTGCTTATATGTTTCCATCTCATCATCTTTGGGTCAGGGGTCTGCAATAGGGATGTCCAGTAGGATTCGGAGAGAGGTCAGGAGCCACACTGAGGAGTCTTCTTGCAAGAGCTGATTCACGTGTATGAACTTCTATGGCAAGAATCTGTAGAGAAATTCCTCAGCCTCCTGGGAAAGATTTTATCTGAAGTCATCTACCTGTTTGCAGACTTCCTGGCTCAGGCACACCCCACAAGGCTTGGCTATGCTGCTCCAGTTGCTAGATCTCGGTCTCTCTATCTCTCAATAGGTTTTATAAAATTATCCCAAATAGTAATTGAAAAAAATTTAATGTATATGGCACTTTCAGAATGTACAGGTGGAGTGTGTCATGAAACCAAAAAAATTATTTGTAGATCTCTCTCCTAACGTGACATTTAGAAAGCTGATGAACCTATGTGGAACTTTGTGAACTTCATGGCTCCTTATCAAATTGCCAACATTTAGTTCCTAGAAATTAGATTTTCACAGAGAGGCCTTTGTGTTTCCTCTATGAATTTCAAGTTTATCATGTTTTAAATCTAGTGTTTGGTACGTAATGTTTAAATGCAAAAATACATGTATTTCTGGATTTTGGCAAATTCAGTATATGGAACTTTGGATTTTCTAAGGAGAGGAATAAAATTGTCACAAACTTTAATACTTTGTAAACCTGTGTAGTTTTTAATTAATAGTTTTTGTTCTTAATAATTCTGTATTTATAAATTTGTACATTTCCAGCTGGACCTCTGTCAGGTCAAATGTTATAGGTCTTGTAAATAAACAGAGTACATTGAGTATGTGTTTATGTATATACAGGTGGGGCAAAAGTAGGTTTACAATTGTGAGTATGCAAAACAGTTTATTCTTGTGTTAGTATTTATTAATTATTGCATTATTTTCCATATGAACCACTGTAAACCTACTCTTGTCCAACTTTGTGTGTGTATTTTTTTATTTCAAAACTAGAAGTCCAGTGCATGGCAATCATGCACTGGTGGGGGGAGGGGAGCATGGTCGCTGTGTGAGCACCGCGCAACCAGGTCAGCCCAGCAGCTGTGCACCTGCCTCTGAGTGCTGCTTCCTGGGCCAGCATCTTCAGTGAAGCCAGCGCACTCACCTCTCCAGTGGACCTGGTCAGGGCTGGGCTCAGGGACGATAGCACTGAGAGAGAGTGGAGTAGGCCTCAGTCCAGTGGGAGCCACGAACTTGACTCCCAGCCTCCGGGGTCAACTTTGCGAGCCAGCAGTAGCAATGGTGCTGCCCGTCAGCCTGGGGTTTGCAGCTGGAGCAGTTGCTCATCCCAGTCATCTGAGTGGCACTCCCACTGTGGTAGTGCACTGACCACTAGGGGGCAGCTCCTGCGTTGAGCACCTGTCCTCTGGGGTGACTGGTCAACTGGTTGTTTTGGTCATTCTGCCTTTCGGTCGCTGGGCTTTTATTATATGGGATGGGATTGCTATCCTTGTTTGTGGCTAGTAATACATATTTAATGATGGAAGTATAAGAAAGTATAGAGCCATTACACGCTTACACAATGTGATTTCAAAGTTATTACGTATGTGCGTATGTTTAGTTTAGTGGCTTATTTCTTTTCTGTTTAAATATTTTCTCTTTAAGTATTGAAATTGCATAAGCTACGCATATTAAATAAACCTTCAGTTGCAGATTGACAGAAGCCAGGGTCAGTTTCATCAAAAGACTTTGTTCTGTTCTACAATCACCATCTGCTTTAAGAATGTAGCCTTTTCTTCCCAAATGGTACTGAGAGTGATTCTTTTTTCTTGCATTTTCCTATTTGCCAAGTACTTTATTAGATGGTGTTGTGTACATTCTGTTGCATCAGTTCCAGAGACACATAATGACTGATTTCTTTTCGATGTTAAAATTGATCACGGGATTAGATGTCAGCCCTACTCATCCATCATAAAGATATGCTTCAGCCTTTTACCTAATAATTTGGCAGCCATTAGTTATCATTCACTAGATCCAATATTTCATTAGGTGTTACACATTGGTGATACTCCAATTCTATCATTTATCAGTTGGAATTCTATAATGAATAACTTTTTCTTATCAATTACTTGGCTGCTATTCATATAAGACAGGATAAATGCTAGAGCTTTCCTTTTATTGACTGTTTTTTCAGAATAGAGAATTGGTACCCTGGCCACTTCCAAAGGTAACCGGTGAGTTTGTATTTTAGTGTCTTTATGAATTCAGGGATTTTTTTTTTTTTTTCAGTTGAGAACCCTTTGCCTAACAAAAGTTTTCAAAAACGTATCCTACTTTCTATAAAATTTTATAGTTTTATGTTTTACATCAGCTATATGATCCATTTTGAGTTCATTTTTATATTAGGTGGTATAGGTTGTGATTAATTTTTTTGCATATGGATGTCCAGTTCCAACATCATTTGTTGGTAAAGCTATTCTTTCTCAATTTTTCACCTTTGTCAAAAATTAATTGACCATGTATATGTAGATGTTTTTCTAGATTCTCTGTTTCATTGATCTGGTTGGTTTCCTTTTTTATAATACCACACTGTTTTGATTACCATCTCATATAATAAAAGTGTCCGGTCATCTGGTCAGCTATTCAACCAATCAAAGCATAATATGCTAATAATATGCTAAGGCAGCTCAACTGCTCGCTATGATGTGCACTGACCACCAGGGGGCAGAGTCAACCAGTTGCTATTACATGCAATGACCACCAGGGGCAGATGCTCTGACTGGTAGGTTACCTTGCTACTGGGATCCGGCCGATTGGGACTGAGTGAGATGGGCCAGACACACCCTGGAGCCCTTCCACGTCTCTCCCCAACCCCAGTTGTGCACTGGTGGGGTCCCTCGGCCTGGCCTGTACCCTCTCGCAATCTGGGCTGAGGGACCCCTCTCTTCCACCTACCAAGTGCACAAATTTTGTACACCAGGTCTCTAGTATCTTTATAGTAAGTCTTAAAATCAGATACCATGAGTCTTCCATCTTTTTAAAAAATATATATTTATTGATTTTTTTATAGAGAGGAAAGGAATGGGATAGAAAATTAGAAACATCGATGAGAGAGAAACACCAATCACACCCCCCACTAGGAATGTGCCTGCAACCAAGGTACATGCCCTTGACTGGAATTGAACCTGGGACCCTTCAGTCCAATGGCTGATGCTCTATCCACTGAGCCAAACCAGTTAGGGCGAGTCCCCCATCTTTGTCTTTCTTTTAAAAATTGTTTTGGTTTCTCCAGTTCTTTTGCCTTTTTATGTACATTTTAGTCTGCTTGTCTATAGCTGCCTGTATCTACAAAAACTCCTGCTAGAATTTGGTTGTAATTACTTAAACCTGAAGATCATTTCAAGAAAAATTGACACTTTAAATATTTTGAGTCTCCCAAGCCCTTAACGTGGGAGTACCACTTTCATTTTTTCATCAGTGTTCGTAGTTTTCAGCATACAGATCCTGTGCGTGTTATGCTTAGTTAATATATAAACGTTTGATTTTTTCGAGCTATTATAAATGGTATAAGTAGTTAAATGTTTCCAATGGTTAGTATATAGATATTTAATTGATTTTTGTAGGTTGATCTTATATCCTGCTACCTTGATAACTTACTTAGTAGTTCTGGGGCACAGCCAGATTATTTTTTAAAAATTGTAAACTGGGAATAGTTTTAAAGTTCATTTTACTGTTTTAGATGAAATGTCAAATGTAAAACCTTGAATGAGGTGAAATTTTTTTTTCTTCATTTTTCCTTTAGCAGTATACCTACTTTTAAGTAGCTTTGTTAGTAGTTAAAAGTTTGTATGGCCTGGTGATGGAAGCATCAACTAAAAACACCCAGTTTCAAAGAAGGAGACTACTTCTCCCTGGTTTTGTAATTAAGTAATAGTAATACTGGCTAGTTTTATGAAGGATTTTATTTATAGTGATAAAATCATGAATTTTAACAGAAGAATTTATCAAATAGCATCTTTTAGCTTTGAGTAAATGTCCTATTTCTTCTCTTTTTCTCTTTCTTCTCAGGTATTGGGAGAGTTGCTGCTACATCTTTAGGAAATTTAACGAACCATAGTTCTGAAGATTTACCCCTTCCTCCTGGTTGGTCTGTGGACTGGACAATGAGAGGGAGAAAATATTATATAGATCACAATACAAACACAACTCATTGGAGCCATCCTCTTGAGCGAGAAGGACTTCCTCCAGGATGGGAGCGAGTTGAATCATCAGAATTTGGAACCTATTATGTGGATCACACAAATAAGAAGGCTCAATATAGGCATCCCTGTGCTCCTAGGTATTGAGTTTATTTTCAGCTTTTTGTTTTGAGATTGTCTAATGTTAGATTTTGAGATCATATTTTCATCAAAGAGAACAGTATCCTGAAGTTTGATGTTTGAAAGCTTTATTTTTCGAGGTTTACTAGAGGCCTGGTGCACAAATTTATGCTCAAATTTGTGCCCAGCCTGGGTCCAGCTGGCCTGCCCCAATCAGGACTGATTTGACTGGGCCGGCTGGGGAGAGGGGACAGGGAGGTTGGCTGGCCGGTCCACCCCTAATTAGGGTGTGGGGGCTTATTGGGGTGGAGCTGGCTAGGGGGAGGGGATATGGGAGATGGGCAGGCTGGCCCCACTCCCTGGTCGAACTCCCAGTTGAACTCCTGGTCGAGGGGACAATTTGCGTATTAGGCTTTTATTATATAGGATGATACCTTTCTCTGGACTTTTTTTTTTAACTAATGAATGACTTTATAATTTAAAAAAGCTTTTCTCGTTAAAGAACCTCAAAAACAGGATCAGTATTCTTATGATCAGATTCTGCTTTAGTATGTTAGAATGTTTTTGCTGTAGATACCCAGAAATTAAAGTAAGTAAAACATCTGTCTCTTAACATTTAAATTCCTGTAAATAATACGGACCTAACTCCTAATGTTTCAAAGTATACTTTTGGATAGTAACATCTTGCTGTTTTTATTCGATTTCAGACATGTTATGTTCTTTTTTTACTCTTACCTGGCAGGAAAGTGAAAATTGGATCCGCATAAAACATTGTCTATCTTGCTTATTATCAGATTTCTAGCCCTCTTACTACTGTAGCCAGTTGTCACATATTGCTATTGAGCATTGAAATGTGATTAATCCAAATTGAGATATGCTTTAAATATAAAATACACACTGGATTTCAAAGTACATTTAAAAAGTCGTATTAGTTTAGTAAGGAATTTACAAATATTCCTGATTAACTACATTAAAAAAAAAAAGATCTTAGAAGAAGGGAGGGAGAAAGAAACATTGATCGGTGAGGGGATCAAACCCACAACCTAGTTATATGCCCTGACCAGGAATCAAACCCAGCACATTTTGGTGTCTAGGATGACACTCCAACCTACTGAGCAACACTGGCCAGGGCCCAACTACATGTGAAGGTTCAATAACTAAACCACAAGATTCAAAATGTGTAGAATATCATCAGCATGTTAATAGATGTTGTTTAGTATCTAACGTAATACAGATCTCCAGTTATAGCAAACATTTGCATTTTTTAGAATCATTAAATTTCTGAAGATATATTTTAATATCACCTAGAAAACTAAGCTTTATTGTATTGTTTTAATCATTTTACATACATATTTAGATTTATTAATTCATATTTGAACAGCATTTTTTCCCACTTAGTAGCACTCTGCCATTGTTTATTGAAAAACTGAACTTGTCATCTCTTCAGAAGAACCAAACCAAATGCTCTGCCTGTGTTGGGCTCTGGCCCCCTTTGCCAACTCTCTGTACCATCTCAAATAAGCTTATGCCTCCCTGGCCTCCATTTTCAGGCCTATCACATAGAAGTATTTGCCACCCACCAAGGGCAAGGATGAGTCCCAGTTATTTCTACTTCATTCCCAGCACCCAACTCAGAGATGGGCACGAAGTGGAATGTAGCAGCTATTTGTTGAATGAGTGATGGAAAAAAATATGGTTACATTTTTACCAGGTAGCAGAATGATTCAGATAACTAGATTTGAGAGTATATTGAACTTAACTTTCTGTTCATCCTTAAACTTACATTATTACAGAATTTTTATAGTTTACAAAGCATTTTCATAATTAATATGCTTTTATCAGCAACTCTGTAGACATTAAATAGGAGAGAATAAACACCTTCATTAAGCTTACAAAGGTAGGTAGTATTGATAGCTATTTGATTGTGAATATTATGCTAATCCTTATTCAGAACTCTTACATTAGGTCACTTAATCCTGAGAACAGTCATCTTTGGTATGAATTTATTTCGTTTTATAAATAAGGAGGCTGAAGCTAAGAGAAGTAAAGCAGTTATGCTTTTATTCATACAATTTCTAAATGGCTAAACCCCCTAAACATAGCTAACGTCAAAGCCTTAGTTTTTCCCCATCTTCCAGTTGCACCAAGTTATGAAAGAAGAATTGATAAGATTCAGTGCCATTTGCACATTGATTTTTACATTGTTAAACAGTCTAAATCTAACACTTATTTTAACCCCAGTTTAATATTACAATGACCTTTTCTGATACGCGTGAAAATCTTTTTTTAAATATGCTTTTATTGATTTTAGAGAGAGAGGAAGGGAGAGAGATAAAGAGAACACTGATCTGCCTCCTACTGGGGATTGAGCCTACAACCCGGGCATGTGCCCTGACTGGGAATTGAATTGGTGACCTCTTGGCTCGTGGATTGACGCTCAAACACTGAGCCACAGTGGCCAGGCTACACTTAAATTCTAATGTTGGGAGGCAGGCCCTTCCAGTTTTGTGTCCCAGACTGGAATAGATCATTTTGACCTACCAGAACTCACTCTTTGGTTCAGTGCTCTCCTTAGCACTTTTCTATATAACAGTCTCTGCCCTGTATTGCTATTCTCTCCCTGCCCCCAACATATAGTGGCCATCCTAACTAATAAAAGAATAATATGCAAATTAGGTATCACTTCATGACAAAGATGGCCGCCCCCATAGCCACAAGATGGCGGCGCCCATAGCCACAAGATGACTGCCTGCATGCACACAAGGATGGAGGCGCCCATAGCCACATCCTGTCTAATAAAAGAGTAATATGCAAATTAGACATCACTCCGTCACAAAGATGGCCACCCCATGACCACAAGATGTCAGTGCCCAGTGTGGCTCAGCCCCACCACTGAAGTGGTTAGGCCTGTTAACCAGGCAGGTGGTGGAGGAGGCAGGGGGCCCAAGGGCCAGAACAGGCAATCAGAGGGGCTGGGCGTCCCCTTCCCAGGCCAGAGGCCTTCACCAGAGGCCTCAGGCATGGGCAAGGGCGGAGTCAGTGATCAGAGGGGTATGAGGGTGCCCTACCCAGGCATAAGGCCTGGGCCAGAGGCCTCAGGCCTGGCCAGGGGCAAGGCCGGAGATTGCAGGGGCCTGGGCTCCACAGAGCCAGCGATCTGAGGGACAGGGGCGGAGCCTGCAATTGTAGGAGTCTGGGTACCAGTGAAGCCGCCAAAGCAGAGGTCTGGGGGTCACCTGCCCAGGCCTGTAGCCTTGGCCAGAGGCTGCCAGTGGGGCAAGGACAGAGGCGGCGATGGCAGGGGACAGGATCAGAGCCGGTGAACGCAGAGAACTGGGCTCTATGAAGCCAGCGATCGGAGGGCCTTTGGGGCCCCCTGCCCAGGCCTGCATCCTTGGCCAGAGGTTACAGGCCTGGTCAGAGGTGGAGCTGGGATTGGAGGGGCAGGGGTAGAGCCAGTGATCGGAGTGAACTACAGAAGAAACACCTTTTCTTACCTCTCATTGGCTAAGCTCCCTGTATGCCACTGGTAATATTCTTAGTAACTTGGGTTATAAGAATCCCTAAAGGCGATCTAGGGTTTTCCCCCCACATTCCTGGAGAAAAAAAAATGAAGGTCCACTGCTGGAGGGCTAAGAAATGTCATATCCTGCCCTAGCTGGTTTGGCTCAGTGCATAATGCCTCAGCCTGCTGACTGCAGGATCTGGGTTCAATTCTGACCAAGGGCATGTACCTAGGTTGCAGGCTTCTCCCTGGCTGGGGCCCAGATCAGGGCATATGCAGGAGGCAACCAGTCAAAGTGTTGCTCACTTTAATGTTTCTCTCTGTCTTTCCCTTCTCTTCCACATTCTTTAAAAATCAATGGAAACATATCCTCAGGATAGAAAGAAAGAAATGTCATATCCTATGAAAGACGCATCTTGAAAACACCTAAAAAAAGTTGTCATTTCTTCATGGTGAAGGGAATGGAATCCGTGTTGATGAAAACACCTTGGTGGCTGCGGTGACTGGCAGTGGCTGCAGCAACGGGGTGATGGGGCTGGTGGCTTCCCCTGATTAGCCTGGTTGCCTCTCACAAAGGAAGGCCAGACTGCAGCTTAGGCCTGCTCCCCAAGGGAATCAGGGAGCGGGCCTAAGCTGTCAGTAGGACACCCCCCTGAGGGCTCCCAATATGTGAGAGGGGGCAGGCTGGGCTGAGGACCCCTCCCCTTCCCCCAGTGCACAAATTTTGTGCATCGTGCCCCTAGTTAGAATAATAAAAAGCGTGGTGGGTTTTGTGTGTGTGTGTGTGTGTGTGTGTGTGTGTTTTTAGTTCTGATTTAAAATAGGTTCTATCTAAATCATAATACTCTCTTAAGGTGGCAAATGCAGAAAGGAAATTTTACAGTTAATGTGAATATTTCAAGCATTCCTACTGTACTACACATACTAAACCTTCTTTTCAGCCTAAATGATGAAGAAAGTCCATTATCATTTTGAGACAAACTATCAACCTTTTCAACTACATATATAAATTTACAGCTAACTACTAATAATTACTGGAATTTATGATTCTAGTTTTAAGCCTCTGTATAAAGGTTACAACTCTAATTTTTTAAAATATATTTTATTGATTTTTTTACAGAGAGTAAGGGAGAGGGATAGAGAGTCAGAAACATTGATGAGAGAGAAGCATCCTGCACACTCCCCACTGGGGATGTGCCTGCAACCAAGGTACATGCCCTAGACCGGAATCGAACCTGGGACCCTCCAGTCTGCAGGCCTACGCGCTATCCAGTGAGCCAAACCCAACTAGGGCAACTCTAATTTTTGTATAGCCTTTGAAGTTAACCTTGAAAAGACTGAATACAAGCCAGAAGAAATTTCTAAAAAATATGTAAAGATTAGTTTAGTTTATATCCATTGTCCGTGACCTACTAGTTTCTAAGAGAAGGTGGATTTTAATTTCCCTATAGTATGATAAAAAATAATTGTCTACAGAGTTGCTGAGAAAAACATTTTAATATGCTTTGTAAACTTTATTATTTTTTAGGTGGTAGAAGGAACTGAGTTTGGACAGGAGGGTCATTAAAATAGTCTTTAAGCCTGGTTGGTGTTGTTCAGTGGTTGAGCATTGGCCCATGAATCAGGAGGTCATGGTTCGATTCCCAGTCAGGGCACATGCCTCTGTTGCAGGCTCGATCCCCAGTAGGAGGAAGTATGCAGGAGGCATCCAATAGATGATTCTCATCTTTGACATTTTTGTCTCTCCCTCTCCCTTCCTCTCTCTGAAATCAATAAAAACATTTAAAAAAACAACCCTTAAATATTATTTGTTTTTTATAATTGTTTAAATTTAGGGCCTTTATCTTAATGAATGTCAATTCTTTCTTCTTAGTGTACCTCGGTATGATCAACCTCCTCCTGTCACATACCAGCCACAGCAAACTGAAAGAAATCAGTCCCTTCTGGTACCTGCAAATCCATATCATACTGCAGAAATTCCTGACTGGCTTCAGGTTTATGCTCGAGCCCCTGTGAAGTAAGTGAATTTGCAGCACAAATCTTTGTTGAGGTGTGAATGGAAGACCATACATGTGCTAGTTTTTCAAAATGGCTATGAGTTTGGCAGGCTCATTAAAGATATAAAGGTATTTTTTACTAGGCACTGTTCTTGGAATGTAATCATGAATGAATTAATGAAATCTTGGCCTCAAAGAACTTTTCTGGGAAAACAGAAGTAGATACTGACATGATTAAGATTAGTAACAGTGTTATATACAAAGTGTTTAGACGTGCTTCCTTTGTACTTTATTGTGCTAAACTTTTAGGCATGTTATCTCAAAGTCTTCCCCAAACCCATGTTACAAATGAAAAAAATGGAGGCTTTATCTCTGCTCAAATTACACAACTATTAAGTGGTAGATTTCGAACCTTTATCTCTTAACTTTAAAGATAATTAACTTTTGTCATTGGTACTTTCTTATTTAATAACTAGAGA
>PVJC01023523.1:0-26337 GCA_004026665.1 Murina feae | reverse complement strand
CTCCTCCTCCACTTCTTCTTCTTCTTCTTCTTCTTCTTCTTCTTCTTCTTCTTCTTCTTCTTCTTCTTCTTCTTCTTCTCCTTATTCATGAAGACTCTTTAACATTTTATATAATACTGGTGTGGTGGTGATGAACTACTTTAGCTTTTTCTTGTCTGGGAAGTTCTTTATATGTCTTTTGATCCTAAATGATAGCTTTGCTGTATACAATAATCTTGGTGGTAGTCCTTGCTTTTCATAACTCTGAATATCTTTTGATAATTCTTTCTGAACTACAAATTTTCTGTTGAGAAAACAGTTTACAGTCTTATGGGAGCTCCATTGTAGGTAACTATCAGCTTTTCTCTTGCTGATTTTAAGATCCTCTCTTTGTCTTTAGTTGTCTTTAATTCTCTCTTTGCATTTTAATTAGGTGCCTTGGTGTGGGCTTCTTTGGGTTTATCTTGTTTGAGACTCTCTGTGCTTTCCTGGACTTGTGTGTTTATTTCCTTTATCAAGTTAGGAAAGTTTTCTGTCATTATTTTTAAAATAGGTTTTTGGTTTCTTGTTCTCTCCTCTCCTTCCAGCATTGCTAAAATGTGGATGTTGGTACACTTGAAGTTGTCCCAGAGGCTTCTTCACTATCCTCATTTTTTTATTGTTGCTCTGATTGGGTGATTTTGCTTCTTTATATGCCAAATTGTTGATTTGATTCTTGTCTTTTTCTACTCTACTGTTTATTTCTTATAAATTATTATTCATTTGTGTTAGTATGCCCATTTCTGTCTGGTTCTTTTTTATGCTGTTGAGGTTCTCACTACATACACTGAGCGTTCTTATAACCAGAGTTTAGAACTTGGTATCTAGTAGATTGCTTATCTTCATCTTGTTTAGTTTTTTTTTTTTTTTTCCTGGAGTTTTGTCCTGTTCTTTCATTTGGGACTTGTTTCTTTGTCTCTTCATTTTGTCAGCCTCTCTGTTATTGTTTCCATGTATTAGGTAGAGCTGCTATTTCTCTCAGAGTTTGTAGAGTGGTCTAATATAGTAAGTGTCCTATAGGCTGCAGTGGTAAAGCCTCTCTGATCACCCAAGCTTAGCACTCAAAATGTGCTCTCATGTGGGCTGTGTACACCCTCTTGTTCTAGTTAAGCCTCAATTGCTGTTGCCAGATCAATGGGAGGGATTTATCCCCTGGCCAATCAGCTATAAGTACTGTTTTTGACCATTGATCACCAATCTCCCAACACCATGGAGAATAAGCTGTGTAGCCTCCCTCTTCCCTACAGAGCAGGACATATTTCAGCAGGGCTCTGATATCTGTTGAGACTGCTCCTTAACTATGTCACTTGTGGAGATGTTTAGGTGGTGAGGCTTTGACTTGTTATATTGCTGTACACTGGATATACTGGTTCTTGGACTTCCTGGGAGGTTGAGGCCAGGGTGAGCCAATACCTGTGTTCTCTCCAGGGTGATTCAGAATAAGTTACAAAGTGACATGCAGCTGGCTCCTTCTTTTGATAGGCTTAGAGATTCTCATGACAGGCCAAGTGGACCAAGCTCTGGGGCCATGTATTGAGAGATATGAGGCAAGCTGAGGACATTTTCTACTTGTCTGAGAGATTTTAGGAAAATCTGAAGCATGAGCCAACATAGGCCGTTCACATGAAGAAGCCACTGGGTAGAACTTGGGTGGGTATTAATTTGGATAAATTGGGCAATCAGGGAATCACCACAATGGGACAAACAGTGTGAGCCAGGTTGAAAGAGTCTCAGATATTACACTGGCCTGCTAGGTCTCTAACGACAGGATTTGTCAAAGGAACAATGACTTAGACCAGCATTTCTGTCTATGAGAAAGCTGCCTCCAAGCTCTTTCCCTGATATTGGACAATTTTCTTCCACCTCATGTGTTTCTGATGCCTTTCCAGCTACTGCCTCATTGCTGGAGTTCAGAGTGGGTGAATCTGTGTTGTAAGTCTGTGTGTGGGCTATTTAAGAGTAATTCCTCTAATCTAAAAGGGGGGGAGGGCATGGCAGCCAACAGGACACCAGGAAAGGAGAGAGTGTGAGTAAAGGAGTGAGTCAGGCATGTGTAGATATATGTGGTGGGGGGAGTGAGAGACAGACAGGAGTCCCAGGGACTGGAAGATTGGGCTCTCTGACACAGGGAGCCCATACTACTGCTGAGGGCACTCCCAGTACAGTGCATTTTTAGTGCAGAACCCATGCCATTTTGTAGAGAGCAGCAATGAAGGCCAGAAGTGCAGACCCACCAATACCAAGACTGACCTCAGACACCACCTCAGACCTATTCAGGGCCCCACTTGCCAGCCATAACCAACATGGAAACACCATCATGCCTAAGCACTGAGCATCACAGTACCACACAGTGGGTCCCAGACATACGCAGTGAGTGCATCCAGAGAAACCTCCTGAGCTGTGCCTCCTCACCAGAGACCAAACCAGAATCCCAGGATCCTGTGCTGCAAGCCCCCATGCTGTGAGTGCAATCCAGGAGTACCCCACTGCTGCCCAATCCCCCAACCCAGTGCAGAGGTGCAGATGAGTGCATGCTATGCTCCTGACATGGACAGAGCCTTTGGGACAGCACGGGCTCCCACACATTAGCTCAGACAGAGCTATCACCCAGTACACATCCTACACCCAGCACAGGTCAGAACTGTTAGTGCAACCTGGTGTGCCCAACCATGGGTCACAGGACCATGCTGCATGTGCTCTGACAGAGGGTAATAGGGTGCCATCCTGACTTGGTTGCCAGGGCTGCACAGTGAATTGTATGCCAGAGAGCTCTGTGTCCTCACAGCGAGTGGGTCAACAGAGGAACTGTGCACGTGCCCCATAAACCTTGAACATCTGAACTGCACAACTGAGGGACCAGAACCATGGGAGAAGGGACTACAACTCAGAGAAGAGACAATAAAGGTGTGAAACTCAAGGAAGACACAGCTACCAGTCTAGCAAGTCCCAAATCATTAAACTGCTAGGGGTTTTGATACCCGGACTCCAAGGAGAGAGCCCAGGGACAGAAAAACAGCAAAATGTGGAGACAAAAAAACAATCCCTTAAAGGAAAGAAAAGGAAGAATTGTCAGAAAAGGAACTAAATGAAATGCAGGCAAGCAATATGTCAGAGAAAGAATTCAGAGTAAGGGTCATACAGTTTCTATACTGGTTGGAATAGAAAATTACCAACATATGTAAGTTTCAAGAGGAAATGAGGAATGATATAGCTATACTAAAGAACACAACAGAAGGTTTCAACAGTAGACTAGAAGAAGCAGAAGATTGAATCAGTGAGTTAGAAAATGTGGTATAAAAACAGACCCAATTTGAACAGCAATTGAAGGGGAAAAAAATAGAAAGCAGGAGGAGAGCTTAAGGGAGCTTTGGGACAACAAATGAGGTAACATACTTGTAATAGGGGTGCCATAAGGACAAGAAGAAAAGCAAAGATTAGAAAACCTATTTGAAGAAAGTATGACAGAGAGACCACACCATCTTGAAGGGGAGAGTGGCTGTAATCAGAAGCCCAGCCTTACCTTCATCCAGGAAGACCTCGGATACCACCAGGACCCTACAGGCACAATGCCCAGGAACGAGCTACCTTGATTGAAAACCCACAAGAACCAAGACTCCAGCCTCCCCAGCTGCAGGCACCTAAAAAAATTGTTCAGAAGGAGACAAGGCAGTGGCCAAATAGACTGATGGGTCCTGCCACTTCTCACAGATCATATAGAAGAAATAGCTGAATCAAATAACATCCACCCATAACTGACAAATTAAACACAGCTGGTGAGGCAATCCAGAGACAGAAAGGTCAGAGATCTCCTGGAGAGAGGTGGGATGGGGGATCTGGCCTGGAGGGAGAAATGAATGCGGCTGGAACTAGATTCTCAGAGAAAGACTGGGCTGCACCATGCCTGCATCCCTTGGGGTCAGTGTAGCCCTCAACTGTGGAAGGAGGTCCACAGGGCTTCTAGCAGAGGGGGGACTCTAGATCTAAGCCCACAGCCATGGAGACTGTGCCCATAAAGGCAGCCTGAATTTCTATACTGGCCTCCCAGTGCCGGGGGAGAAAGACAGGAGGCGGCACAGTTGCTTGGTCTTTATAACTTCCTTGCTTTTACTTGGTAAACCAAGTGCATAGGATCTTTCAATTAAAAACACTCACCGAGACTGCAGGGGAAGGTGGCTTTTATGGAAACTGGGGAGCAGACTAGGAAGAGACAAGCAGGAAGCCAGCTCTGGGACAGTCCATCCCTCTAATCCTGAATAGACATTTTTTCTCCTGAGGAACAGGCTCCTCCTAGCAGCACAGCTGCACCCAGTCTTCAGCGTGGCAGGGAAAGGAAGATTCTAAATACCCCCAGGGAGCCATAGGGGACTTGATTGAGGGGCCATTTGGTCCTGGAAACTAATGCAGCAACACAGCAACATAGAGCATGTATCAGAAATAGACACTTGTGAAAATATGACTGAAAGCAGGTGGGGGGAAAAAGTGGGCAGATTGATTCCGCTTGCCTGAAACCAAGTTTGTGGCATATGACACAGAAGAGTGGTGGATTGCGGGGAATTTCAACACTGTGCTGACTACCTCACAGGAAACTGAGAAATAAAAAAATAAGATGGTCCTAATAGGTTTGGCTCAGTCGATAGAGTGTAGTCCTGTGGACTGAAAGGCCCCAGGTTTGATTCCGGCCAAGGGCATGTACCTTGGTTGCAGGCACATCCCCAGTAGGAGGTGTGCAGGAGGCAGCTGATCAATGTTTCTCTCTCATCGATGTTTCTAACTCTCTATCCCTCTCCCTTCCTCTCTGTAAAAAATGAATAAAATATATTTAAAAAATAAGATGATAGAAATCATGGCAAGCATCTTCTCAGATCACAATGGCATAAAATTATAAATCAAATACAGTAAAAACAATGGAAAAATATCAAATACTTGGGGGACTAAATAGCATGCTACTAAACAGTGATTGTGTTACCAAAGAGATCAAAGAAGAAATAAAAAACATCCTGGTAACAGACAACAATGAAAACACAACAAACCAAAATCTGTGGGACACAGTGAAAGTTTTCAGAATGAAGTTCATAGCTCTACTGAAGTGCATTGGGCTTAAATGACTGGCCCAAGATTAAAAAGCCCGAAGACGGCAGAGCCAAGAATCTAACCCACACCTGTTATTTTTAAATCCTGCACTTATTCCCTTGTACTTAGAATATAGTAATTTTTGTTATTATCACACAAATAAGAGATGTCAATATTATTAAAGGAAACTGGGGAGAGTGATAAAGCAATCTGGATAAACTATGTATAAGAACACTTCCTTTTGGTTTTACAGCAAGTTCCATTTGATTTATTAAATGGAATTACTCAGTCAAATTGCTTTAAAGTTAGTATTTCTATAGTGAATAATCAGTTATAGTAGTAAAGAACTTAGTCACATAAATCTAGAGCATGAAGGTATCTCTTCACAGATCATTGCCCATAGATACATGACTGCACATTTTAATCAACTAGGACACATTTTAAAAATGATGTTTATGCCCATTATAAACCAATAAACTCTGAAACTGGAGGGTTGTCCCTGAATATATATTTGAAAAGCTGCCAAGGTAATTCTCAAGTGAAACCTGAGTTGATAACCTTTGATTAGTGCAGCTGCCTCATTTAGCAAAACATAATGGCCCCTAACTAGTCTTAGCTACTGCATTAAAGATAATTAAACATATATATATTTAAATCATTCATGGAAAATATTGAACTTAAATTTTTATTGACATTTTTACCTACTTTGCTTAAATATTGAATTTACAAAACTATGGTCTTGAATTAACATAGCTCATTGGGGACAGAAGAAAAAGCCATTGAAGTTTTATTAACTCCTTGCTGTAGAGGAGTATGAGCCTGCAAAGGGATATGTTAACCATAATGTTTAGGGAGTGAGGACAGCTCTGCTTTTGGCTATTGCTTTCCATCAGTTTGAACGTTTGGGGCAATTCACTGGCAGTGTGGAAAGGAGCAGCTGTCAAGAGTTGAGCTGGAGGTCAGGATGCAGAAGTTCAATAGGCAACCATTTTTAGTTTTATTTTATATTTTAATTAAAAGTAAATTCCCAGGATGTTGGACATACATCAATAATAATAAAAACTCAATATGCTAATTAAATCAGACAGCCATATGACCTTATGGATGCTGTTATGGATGACCTTCTGGATGAAGCTGGAGCTGTGAAGGCCAAGCCCCCTTTTTGTGTATTGGGCCTCTAGTATTTAAATATAAGAATAACATACCTCCTGATACCAAGTACAAATCATTTTTAACTGATCGCTTTGGGGGATTATTTATGCCCCATTTGGATAGTTAGGGTTAAAGTTAGGCTTTAGATTTAGAATCGAATCTAATAAAAAAGTAATATGCAAATTAACCATCACTCCAAGACACCTAACCCATGCCCACTAGCCAAGTCACACCCACCAGCCAATCAGAGTGACTATATGCAAATTAACCCAGTCAAGATGGCAGTTAATTTGTATACACAGGCATGGAGCAAAGACTAAAGACAGTCTAGAAGGAAGCCAAGTGCTGCAGAAGGGAGCCAAGCAGCAGAGAAGAGAGGGAGCAAGGCAGCAGAGATAGGAGGAAGCGAGGCAGCAGAGACTGTGGAGATGGAAGGGAGCAAAGCAGAAGAGAAGGGAGGGAGCTAAGGCAGCAGAGATGGGAGGAAGTGAGGCAGCAGAGAAGGGAGCAAAGCCCTCCGGGGAAGCCCATTCTGGCTCAGAAAGCCCTATTCTTGCAGGAAAAGGTTGAGGAAGCCTTATTCTTGCAGGAATCTTCCTGCAATGGGCTTCTAGTAGATAATAAAAAGCTTATTTAAAACAGTACTTTTTATTTAGCTTTTAAATTTTATATTTATATTTGAATATATAAAATTAAATTTATGTTTAGTACTTAACAATTCAACTAAAATAATTTAATAATGTTATAAAACTTGGTACTGGGGAGATTAAGGGAGCTATTCAGTTTGTGCATCATCATGCTTTGGTCACTTCTTCAAGATAGTCCTTCTATGTTGAACACAGATAGTTTTGTCATTGGGCCTATATCAGAGGTGTTTCTTCAAAATCTCTCTTAGATCTATAGGCTGTGTGTTTGAGTTTTAAAGAGCATGCCTATTAGGATGGAAACTGAAGAAAAACCAGACATGGAGAAAGTGGTAGTGTGGAGAGAAAGAGAGAAAGTAATAAACAATAAATTAAATGGGAGACCCTTAATCTCAGAATTAGGAGGGATCTTTAAGTTCACATGACACAATTCTTTATCATGGCAGAAATGCTCTTTACAGTATCCTTGTCAAATGATTGTTTGATCCTTACTTGAATACTTCTAGTAAGGTGGAACTGTTCTTTGTATAAACCACTTAAGTTCTAGTGCTTAATTGAGACCCCTTTTCCATTTCTAAGAAAGTCTACAAGATCTTTCTGGGGGGTCACAGATGGGAAAATAAAGGTGATAAGTGATCAGATACCATTCTAGCCAATTAACTGAGCATGTAAAAAGAGAAATTTTTCTCTACATCCCTAGCAAAGAATCAGCAACACTAAAAATTGGGCTCATCTGACTGTAGTTTGACTAGGCTGCCAAGTACAAAGAACACTAATTAATAACAAATTTGCAAATTAGTTTCTAGCACATATGCAGTTATCTCTACTCTTCCTATTGGAAAGTTATGTGTGTTTATCTAGTTGTCTACTGGTTCTTTGCTTCTTTCATCAAATCTGCCTTATACTTTGTTAATGGAACAGCTAAAAGCGTAAGCAAGTAGTAGCCAAATTCCCACACATTCAATTGTAAAAAGATAACTCAATCTGAAAGCAGCTCCTAAAAAGGATTTCTGAAATGCTTTGAGCAGTCAAAAAATAATTTTTGTAGTATATCACATTTGAAGGCAACAATTTTGAAGGAAAAACACTCTTTTAGATGTAAGTGCTATAGATATTTTAAAACATTCATGTTACTTTTCAGTCACAGCATGTACATTTCTCTGTCACTGTCATCCTAAGTTTTCTGATATGAACTTTAAAGTCTTTCTTGAGCTATTAAATATTCACTTTGATGATGCCGACTCAAAAACCCATGCTGAATCAGTCAGAGTGGCTGTAGGTGACAGTTTTAAAATATGATTACACTTTGAAAAGTAATTTTATCTAAATTATTTAGTTGTCTCTAACATATAATATGTCATCATTATTTGCTAAATTATCTTGCCTTATAATAAATAATCCTTTGCAATTTAAAAAAATAAGTTTCAAAGTAAAATTCATATGATATTTACTGTAATCTTTTAGTTTCTTGGCTTCAAATATAAATTTACTCATTGATGATATTTTCTATAAACAGCATGAAAACCACAATTATGCTACCAATCACTCTATGTTGATTTTGTATTAAAAATATAGGCATGACACTGGATAATAAAATTATATAGGTTTAAAATGTACATTTCTATGATCCATGATCTGTATATTGCATTGTGTGTTTATCACCCAAAGTCATATTTCCGTCCATCACCATACATTTGACCACTTTTACCTGTACTACCCTCCACCCTTCTCTTATCTGGTAACCATTGTTTTGGGATGTAAAAAGAGAAAATTTTCAGTTTGAATATTGAAAGGCTATTTGTTTCTGGGGCTAATAAAGCACTTGTTCAGGTTTGATTTGTTTTTATGTGAATATTAATGCCTTTTTTGGATTATATTTAAAGATGTTGCTATATTTTTTATAGCCATTTCTTGATTATTTATGCTAATAGAGGAAAGGAGTGGTTTAAGTAATCCAAAAATAATTTCTGTATACCTTTTGAATGTGAGTTTGAATTTTATTCAGTTATGAGCATTTTGTGTTTTAGAATATTTAAGAAATAATTAAATGACACGTATCTCACTCTGCCATTTCATTTTTCTTTTTTTTTAGTTTATGATTAAGGATTGGTTTAGGGTATGGATTAAGGTTTGAAGTCAGAGTTTGTATTTAAGTTAGTGTTGCAGTTAGCCTTTAGGACAAAGGTTAGGAACGTTTCAGGATTAGGGATAGTTAGGGTTAAAGTTAGGCTTTAGGTTTAGGTCAATATTAGTTTTAGAGTTAGTGTTAGTGTTATAGTTTGCCTTAGGGTGGTGTTTACAATCAGGGTTGTAGTTAGGGTTGGAGTTAAATATGAGGTTAAGGTTTATTTTTAAATTAGGGCTAAAGTTAGAGTTTTTGTTAGGGTTAAGTTTTGAGGTAGGGTTAGTGTCAGGGTGAGAGTTAGGATTAGGATTAAAGTTAGGGATAGGGATGAGTTTATGAGTAGGATGTGGATTAATGTTTGATTTAGAGTTATTTTAGAGCTTGGTGTTTGGGTGTCAGTTAGTATTAAGAGGAGGTTTATATTTAATACAATGGCCAGGATTATAATTAATCTTAGGGTTAAAGATAGGTTTAGAATGAGGTTTAGATTTAGAGTTAGTGTTACTTTTAGGGTTGAGTTTTTAATGAAGTTTAGGATTAAAGTTAAGGTTAGAAATATATTTATGTTTAAATTGGGGTTTACAAGGAACCAATATAGTGGCATAGATAAACAGCAGTACTCAAGTCCTCCCACAACTACATCAAAATTACAACTGAAATACAGAACAACCATTATTAGGAACTGCCTCAAATATGACTGAATGGAAGTCCTATAGCTATATAATTAAAAATAAAGCTCACTGAAACTCGTAGGAGAAGCAGAAGCACAAAAGGGGCTGGGCCAACACAAGTAGCAGCCTTCTGCAAATTGCTCTGTAGCTCATGCCAGGTGGCCCCAAGAAAGGCACAGGCAGTGGCTAACTCTGCACTTCCTGGGAGGCCCTAGAACCAGTGTACCTGTGTACAGACTCAGACCATGCCAGATTACAACTCTACCACATCCATGAGCAACACACTCAAGGGGTGGACTTGATGAGTACAAAAGCCCCACTGAAGCAAGTCCTGCTACATAGGGTTGTCTCTTCCACTGTAGTTGTAGCTAGCTGGTCTTCACAGCTAATGGGCCTGGGGGTCAGTGCCTGCCAGTGATGCCAACAGCAACCAACACTCAACTACAACAAGACAGTGCACACAACCCACACAGGAACGTACCTAGGGTGCCAAGCTCAGGTGACTGGGAAGGCTGAGCCACTGGGCCCTACAGGATACCTACTACACAAAACCACTCTACCAATTCCAGGACACATAGCAGCTCTACCTAATACATAGAAACAAACACAGGGAAGCAGCCAAAACGCAGAGCTAAAGAAACAGGTCACAAATGAAAGAACAGAAGAAATATCTATGAAAAAAACTAAATGAAATGGAAGCAAGAAAACTACTCCATACAGAGTTCAAAACAATGGTTATAAGGATGCTCAAGGAACTTAATGAGAGCTTCAAGGATTTTAGTGAGAATGTCAAGAACTTAGTGGGAATTTCAAAGAAATTAGTAAGAACATTAAAGACATGAAAAGGGACCAATCAAAAATAAAAGATACACTAATTGAAATGAAGAGTAATTTTGAGGGAAGTAACAATAGAGTAGAGGACACCAAGACTCAAATCAGTGATTTGGAATATGAGGAAGTAAAAAACATCCAATCAGAAGAGAAAAAAGAAAAAAGAATTTTTAAAAAGGAAGACAGAGTTGCCTCTGGGACAACTTCAAGCATACCAACATTCTCATCATGTGGGTGCCAGAAGGAAAAGAGATAGAGCAAGAAATTGAAACCTATTTGAGAAAGTAATGACATAACACTTCCCTAACTTGGTAAAGGAAATAGACATAAAAGTTCAGGAAGTTTAAAAAATTCCAAATAAGATTAACCCAAAGAGGCCCACACCAAGACACACCATAATTTAAAAAAAAAATGTCAAAGGTTAAAGACAGAGAAGCAGCAAGAGAAAAGCCATCAGTTACCTACAAGGAACACCCATATGACTTTCAGCTGATTTTCCAGCAGAAACTTTGCAGGCCATAAGAGAGTGGCAAGAAATATTCAAAGTGATGAAAAACAAGGACATACAACCAAGATTACTCTACCCAGGAAAGCTATAATTTAGAATTAAAGGTCAGATAAAGATCTTCACAGAAAAAAAAGTTAAGATGTTCATCACCACCAAGCCAGTATTACAAGAGATGTTAAAGGGTCTTCTTTAAGAAGAAAAAATTAGATTAAAAAATATGAACAATAAAATGGCAATATATACATATGTATCAATAATTGATGTAAAAAATAAACAAATAAGCAATCTAATGAAAAAAATTAAAATGATGAATAAAATAGGACCAGAGGCATAGAAACATGAATAGACTCAGAGGTAAGGAGGGAGGTGGATGGAAAGTGTTTAACCAAATAACTTACATGCATATATGTATTACCTATGGACACAGACAATAGGGTGGTGAAACTCTGAGGCAGGGTGAGATATGGGTGGAGGGGGGCAATGGGAGAAATAAATGAAGGCATCTGTAATACTCTCAACAATAAAGATACAATAAAAAATTTAAGTTAAATTACAGATAGGTTTAGTATTAGAGTTATGTATTAGTTTAGTATTAGTGTAATGACTAAGGTTAGAGTTATGTTTAATGTTAGAGTTATAGTTAGGTTTAGAGTTAGATCTAGAATCAGGGATAGAGTGAGAATTAAGTTTATGTTCATTTGGTTTTGGTAATGCTCACCTGAAGAAATTTTTCCATTTATTATTTTTAGAGTGAGTGGAAGGGAGAGGGAGAGACAGAGAGAAACATCAATATGAAAGAGATATTGATTGGTTACCCCTTGCACGTGCCCTGACTGGGGTCAGTGATCGAGCCTGCAACCAACATATATGCTCTTGACTGGAATTGATCCAGGACCCATCAGTCCACAGGCTGATGTTCTGTCCACTGAGCCAAACTGGCTAGGGCAGGATTGAATTTATGATTATCATGTTTACATTGGACATAAAGTTAAGGTTGTGGTTTAGATTAGGATTAGTTTTTGGGTTAGTGTTATATCTTTTCTTTTTATATTAAGTTTATTAAGGTCACATTGGATAATAAAATGATATAGGTTTCAAGTTGTACTGCCATTTCTTTGACATTTCATCATATTGATAGTGGTAGAGGAAGGGTTTTTCATTCTAGTTTCTGACATAAAAATAATAACTTAGGTAGAGAGAGTGATTTTTTAAAAATTTTCAAACAATTTCCTATTTTGTATTCGGCACTCTGCTAAGTCCAATAAGAGATACAAAAAAATGAAGAAGCCTGTCCCTTTCTTGAGAGAATTATAATCTAATAAGAAATAAATGACATTTACACAAGTATCTATATAGTCATGGTTTAGATAAATACAAAGAAAGTGCAGGAGATTTATTTCTAATTTGGGTGAGCATGAAAGGGATCAGCGAAAGACATTTAAATGGGGTTCTGAAGGATTAGTAATATCCAAGTATCTAACTGTAGGATAAAGAGTATTCCAAACTAGGGAAAGTTGACACATGTTAGAGATGTGATTAAGTATCCATGAAAGGGATTAATGGCAAATAAGTTTGGAAAGATCATTGAAAAACTTATCAATAAGGTTAAATAAAATACAATGTAATTATAGTGAACTAGAGCCCTGGTGCATGAAATTTGTAGGGTTCCTAGCAGCAGTTGGCCTTCTCCTGGACGCCTGTGGCAGCAGCTGCCAGCCGGAGCCTCCCTCCCTTCCCCTGGCTGGCCCCGCACCCCTTGGTTGAACTCCCAGACTAATTCCCAGTTGAGGAGACAATTCATATACTACACTTTTATTATATAGGATAGTTACACCTGTATGTGAATGAGAATGGAATATACCAATATGGTATCTTTTATCCAGATTATCTCATCTATAAATATCTTATACAGATGTCTTAATGTTTTATTTCTGATCTTTTATGTGACATTTGAGATGTAAGGGGTTTAATTTGAAAATAAATGATAGAAGACCTCAGGAGGATTGCATTAAATTCAGTGAATTATAGCAATCCAGCCAAAGTGATGAGGGTATAGAGTGGGAAATTTTTGTAATTGTATCAATTAAAAGGAAAGTCATTAGCATGCAGTTATTTTATTTACTTCAAAACTAGATTTAGCAATACTGTATGTTGCAAATTGGTGATAAATTTAATAGGCTCATTATTGAAACTAGGTCAATAAGGGAAAACTGATCTTATGAATGAATTGCTGGTCATGAAAAATTCTGCCACTGATGTTCAAGGGGTTCATTTTCCTCCAAGAAAAAATAATTTACTTATTTGGCTTTCAGCCCTCATGTCTAAGTCCAAGAATCAGCACAGCCCAAAGATTTAATAGAGCATTTGGCTTAAGTTTCAGTTTATGAAGAATGTGGTTTTTTTCTAACTGTGTTTTCACAGTGAATTGGGACCATAAATTTTAATACCATGTAACATAACATTAAGTATACCAAGTTAAATTACATCTTTTCCCTAATTAAAATATTTAAAAATAAAATCACATAAAGTGATCTTTGATCTCTTTGGTGGAGGAGCTAGTGTAGAAATGTAGCTCTGCTCTTGGAATGGATGCTTCAGCTATTTCATTGATTAGTAGCAAGGTGATTTTCTTAAGGGAAAAACATTCTGATATAAACACAATCACATTTGATTTCAGAAGTCTTTGAGTAAACAACTAAGTTAACTTACACCTACAAAATAAATGATGACTTTGAAATGTATGCTGTGACTTGAAATAAAGTTTGAATGTAGCAAAGAATAAAAAATGAACATTACGGTTATGTGATTCTTGTCTCTCAGTTTGTTTATGTGATGTATCACATTCGTTGATTTGCAGATATTGTACTGCTTTCCTTGTGTCCCATAGATTTTGGTTTGTTGTGTTTTCATTGTCATTTGTTGCCATCTCTTTGGTAACCCAATCATTGTTTAATAGCATGCTATTTAGTTTGCAAGTGCTTTATTTTTTTCATTGTTTTTATTGTAGTTGATTTCTAATTTTATGTCCTTGTGATCTAAGAAGATTCTTGCTATAATTTCTATCTTCTTGAATTTGAAAAGACTGCCTGTATCACAATATGTGGTCTATCTTTGAAAATGTCCCATGTGCACTTGAGAAAAATGTATAATCTGTTGCTTTGGAATGAAATGTTCTGAGGATGTCAATTAAGTCCATCTGATCTAGTGAGTCATTTAGCATTGCTGTTTCTTTGCTGTTTTTTTGTTTAGAGGATTTATCCACTGGTGTCAATGGGGTATTAAGATCCCCTACTATGATTGTATTGCTGTCGATCTCTCCCTTGATATCTTCCAGAAGTGTTTGTATTTTATGTATTTGGGTGCTCCTGTATTGGGTGCATATATGTTTACCAGGGTTATATCCTCTTGTTGAACTGATCCCTTTACTATTATGAAGTGGCTTTCCTTATCTCTTGTTAGGCCTCACTTTGTGGTCTAATTTGTCAGATATAGGTATTGCTACCCCAGATTTGTTTTCATTTCAAATCGGCTGAAAAAGAAATTTCCATTCTTCACTATCAGTTTGTGTGAGTCCTTTGTTCTGAGGTGGGTCTCTTGTAGACAACAAATATATAGGTATATGAGGCAGCCAATTAATATTTCTCTCATCAATGTTCTCCCTTTCCCTCCTCTCTCTCTCAGTCAATAAAAACATGATTCTTTTCCTGCTCCCCTATTGTTACTTTAGTAGTGCCCTTGGCCTTGGACATCTTGATTTTTTTAATTGATTTCTTTCTCTCAATAGCTTATTTGTAGAGGGGAAATATAGACAAGAAAATTACCCTTATTTTATGAACAAAAAAATAATGGCACATAGGCAGTTTTTTAAATAACCAAACTTCCCAAATAAAAATATGTAACAGTTACTAGACACACCTCCAGATCACCATCAAGCTGTCTGCATTTCCTTAAACACGAACACAACTCCTCGATGAAATTAATTTATACCATCTAAGTAAAAATTTCCTATAATTATAGGGTGTTGACCTACCCTGCCATATCTTTGTGTGACAACTCCAAAGCTAATGCTACTGCACACTTTCCACCAAAATCTTTGCAAAATATTTTCTGCCAAACCAAACCAAATAAAAATAACAGAAGTTTAGAGGAAAATGCAAAGATTTGGAGGACTACATATTATTGCATCTATGTTTTTATTGAGTGAATATGACTTTACAGAAAAACATTTGAAGGCATAGCAATTTCCAACTAAGTCAATGTTAATTTCCTCTTAAGTCATACCTTGCACTGTAAAACTTCAAATCTGGCTCAATTTTGTAATTATAACCCAACATCTCATTAATTTCAACCAAAGGATGGATGATTTTAAGATGTAGATTTTTATTCATTATAACATAGGCTGCTAAAGTCATTGCATCACACATTTGGAACAGAAATTCTCTACAGATACCTATGGTATGTAATTGTGTGAGTGTGTGCATAAATTATACCATATTTTATCCCTTTTTGGCTCCAGAAAAATTTATTTTTAATCACAGAAAGCTACCTGCTGAAAGGTTCTAGCAAGAAAAATTTTTCCAAAGGAGTTTAGGTCATCATTTTTCCCTTTAGGAAGGAAGGAAGGTAGGAAGGAGAGAAAGATAGATGATAGATAGGTAGGTAGGTAGATAGATAGATAGATAGATAGATGATAGATAGATAGATAGATAGATAGATAGATAGATAGATAGATAGATAGATGATAAAAAAATCAACTGTTGTTGCCATGAATCTCTAGAAGCCTAAGAATAAAAGTCATAAAATAACAGTGGGAACAAAGACATAGATGAGGCTCTGAAACATTGTTGCATTTTTTAAAATTTCTGATTCCTGGCTTAACTAGAATATTACCTGGATCAGAAACATTGAAACTAAACTGAAGGTAAGGCAAATTATGACTTTTCCTCAATGATCAACAAGAATCATTCAAACCACTTTTATGCATCAAATCGCTTAGATTCTGATGTGCCCAAGAATTACATCCCATTTCCTGTGCTTCAATCTCTATGACTTTATGTACATGGATGGAATATGCTTATAACAGAAATTGTATTTATAAGTAATGTTTTGGTCTTAATGCTACACAAATTCTACAGATAGAAAATGATTTTTGGGCAATCTTTTTTTTCATTATTATAATTCAATGAGGTAGAAAACCCACATTAACACTTGTGACCCATATATAGATATACTGTAAAATAAAATATATGAAAATTAAAAAGTGTATTATATACATACAATGTTAGTACAAAGAAGACTGGTATATGAATTTTAGATTCAAATATAGAATATTTGTATACTTCCTAATGCTGAATCAGTTAACATTTTTCTCAAACATTTCTTATATGTCCAGATGAGAATTTTCCACTTCAAGTACAACCAAATTATACTTTAAGACTCATCAATTTCTAGCTCTGCTTTCTCTTCCTACTATAATGATATGGCATGATAAGCAACGTCAGTGAATATTTTCAAGATATAAATATAAACATAGTTTCCAACATCTGTCTGTTATTTACCCATACCTCCATCACACTAATATAAAATATTATATAAAAAGGGAAAATAAAAAGATCTGAACCAATATTTCTTTATATTCACAACCTCCTGTTTGTTCTTAAGAGTTGTATGTGTGTGAGTGTATGTACAGTCAGGAATAGCTTGGTTTTCAGGTTGGATGAAGATTATAAGGAGGAGCTAGAGCTAGAACTAAAACTGATTATCAAGATACAACAGGCCCTGTCAGTTTCTTCTTTTTCTAGTTCCTTCTCTCTATAGGCACAAAATAACTTCAAATGTCTGGCTCAACTCTGTCTATACATGAATAACCTATTATCAACAACAGATAGACCTAGTTCAGTTAGTCTCAGCTCTACAACTGGTGCTCCTAGGCCAAATACTGGGTTCACAAAAGTTGTCCAAAATAATATTTTTCTCCCAAACCTGCATTATAATTTTCCATCCCTTCTAATTCAGCTTCTGCCTTATCTTCCTGAATATATTGACTGGAGTTCTTTTGTTACAAGCAACACAAACTATATCTGGCTACTTGGGCAAAGTAAAATTAATTAGAAATATATAATTGTTTATAGAAGTTACTGGAATCTTGGAAAATCAGATTTAGAAATTGGCAAGAATCCAGGAAGCTCTTGGAGGGCTAAGAAGTTGCAACAATAGAAATAAGAATGCTCTTGTAGAAAAAAGTATGTACTGGGGTCTCTATTAGAATAGAATAGATTCAAACTCGTTTCAATTTTTTGTGTGTGTTTGCCTTCAGGTTTCAAATTCCAGGAAGTTAATATTCTGTTGACATTATTATTATCACTTGTTCATCTCCTGATTAGGGAGTAAGTGGGGCATGATTACGGACCCACCAGACTTTATGTAATAGAGAAGAGGTAATTCCTCATAATGAAATTAAGGTTCTAATTGGGAAAGGAAAATTAATACTGAGAAGCCCAAATCAACAAATGTCCATGATGCTGAATGTTTTCCAGCTTCCCCATTGTTATTTGAGTAGTGCTCTTGGCCTTGAACACCTTGAACACCTAGTTCTTGACTTTATTTTCTTTTCAAAAGCTAGATCTTACTCTCTATACCCATAGTTGCTGCCTGGAAATCTTCTCCAACCTTCACAGATGACAAAACACCCAAAGGTCTCATGCTCAAACAGAGGTACTATCTCTGTTCTAAAACCACTACTACTAACCACCACCTATCAGATCATATTCAAATCATATTAATTTGCTGTACAACTTAAAAAGTATGATTTCAAATTTAAGCCACACATATTTAGGCCTACTATTAGAATAAGAGCCCGGTCCTGGTCATCTTTAGTTTACTCTCTCATGCAAAAAGCAGCTATTGAAGGCTCAACATACCACACAGGGTTAAGCAAGCCAAGTATAACAGGAATTAGAATACAGATCCAGCCCTTTAAGCTCTGTGAAGTTCAATTTGGAAGTAGTACCTAATAATACGTCAATAGCAAACTGTTTTTTGGCAAGCCATAATTATACGTTACAATGTTTAGTTACAATGTTTCTCAAAGTCTGATATGCTGAGTGCTTGCATCAGACTCATTGTTAAACATTCAAAGTCCAGGACTTTTCCCTAAACAAAGTCTGAGACCATTGAATCTAGTAATATGTAATTTTCATAAATACCATAAGTCATTTCTATGCACACTAAAGTTTGAGAATGGTGGACATGAGAGTATCTGCTATAAGACAATGGTAACTCCAAATAGGCCAGCAAAGCAGAGATAAAAGTGGTCAAGGAGGCTAATACTCAGTCTAACCTGACCATCAGCAAGTTAGCACAGGCACAGTTACTGTCCTCAGGTTCGGGAAGGAGAACTCCAGGTAAGCAGGGGGAACAGACAGAATCAAAACAAAACTTCAGTCCTAGCATACCTGGAGTAGAAGGCAGAGTATCAAGGTAGAGACTTGGGCTCATAAAACAATGTGGAAAACATGACTACCAGAATTAGAAAGTAAGATGGGAACAGCATCTCAGGAACAAACATTACAAGCATTCATCCATGGGATTATAATTTCATGGTAAAAAAAAAAAAAAGCTACATGAGTCACTTGATAGTAACATAATTAGAAAAGAGGTTGTTATAGCCTTACATTCTAAGGTCAGTAGTTCCAGGCTAAGCCTATAAGTGGGAACAAGTGGTCCCAGCTTTAGCAATAGAAGGATTAAATATACTTTTTTAAAAATCAAGCAGGATCTACTACCATGGAATCACAAAATGCTAAATGTGGTAAATTTCTTTCCTGCAGCAATTATTTATTATGGCTTTGCTAGAAATTCAATTTTTTACCTTCACAACGAGGGATAATGGATAGGTTTTCTCTCTGTAAGTAGTAGGCATAAATAAACAGAAGAAAAACAAATAAATGAAAGTAAATTGCAGCACATGGAAAAACGAGAAAAAATAGAGAAAAAACAATGGAAAGAAAGTAAGATAAAGCAGGAGAAATTAGGGGAAAAGGAACAAATAGGTGAAGAAACAGAATTATCTGTAGCAGAACACTGTAAGCCTCTCGAAAGGGGCATTAAAACAAGAGCACTGGACTACTCAACACCAAAAAGAAAACCCACAAATAATCCAATTAAAAGATGTGAAAAGGGAAGGAGCTGCTATTGGGTCTGTAGACCTCCAAATTGAGGCAGGAGCTCTGGCCAAACAGTCAAGCAAAGTGACTGCTAAGGATTCCATGGAGAGCCCCTGAGGGAGAGGGAAAGAGAGAGGGAAAGATAGAGAGAAGCATCAATGTGAGAAAAACACATTGATTGGTTGCCTCCTGCATGAGCCCTGACCAGGGCCTGGTCTGGGAGGAGCCTGAAACCAAAGATTAAAATAGTAAAGAAGGTTTCCTGGTCTTAAAAATGCATTTTTTTTGACAAGTGAATGCAGAAAATGGCAGCTGAATAGGCAGCAGGTATTATCAGGCAGCAGAACTGTCTCCTCCTAGGGCTAGGCCAGAAAAGCAACTAAATCAGAGAACATCCACCTTGAATTAACAAATTAGACACAGAAGAGGGACAGTTTTCAATAAGGAAGGGCAGAGGACACCTAGAGAACGCTGCTTGGCAACCATAACCCAAATAGAACTACCACCGTGCCCCAGCAGAGAATGGCACAGTACCTCCTGGCAGGGTCCCAGACATCTGCAGGGAGCACTCACTACCAGAGTGAGCTCACACCAGGCATTCTCACCAGCCTGCTGGGACCCAGCATCCTAGGATCCAGCTCCAAGACACCACAGTGAGTGCAAACCAGGGGTAACCTTGTGCCCCATCCCTGCTCCAGACCCCAGAACACTGCTGCTAGCCTGACCCAGAGCCACCCAGCACTCGCTCCACCCTGAAGCCTGGGACATGCGGCCCTACTGCCAGGGCAACCCAGAGTAGCCCAGAACACACCCCACTCTGGGACATAGGGGAGCATGGACTATGCCAGAGAAAATGGTACCCACTCCACTCTGGCCCCTGGACAGCCTTGCTAGGGTGACCTGGAGCAACCCACACCCACTTTATCCAGGCCTGGGATGAGTGACCCAGAGAGACCCAGCACATGCCTTATTCATGGACACAAGAGATCTCTCACTGTGTGACCCAGAGAAACCCATGCCCACTCTACCCTGGCCCCTGGAACAGTCCTGTCAGAGACATCTAGCATGTACCTCACTCTCAGAGACAGAAGAGCACAGACTGAGTGACCCAGGGCAACCTGAACCCACTCCACACTGAGGAGGGGTGATCTAGAGCAACCAGTACAAGTCTCACTCCAGGCTATAAGAAAGCAAGGACTGTGCAATCCAGAAAAACCTGCACCTAGGGTCTTGCTGCCAGGACAACCTTAAGAAACCCAGTGCATGCCCCCACTCAGCCTACAGGGGAGCTCTGATACTGAGACACAGATAAATCCACACTCACTTCTCCCCAGGCCCTGAGACAGAACAGTCATGCAGGGGCTACCCAGAGCAACCCAACACATACCTCACTCTGGGCCACAGAAGAGCACTGCCAGGGAAATCTGAAACAAGCCAGTCTTCCCATCCAGGGGCCAAAGGACCACACTGAAAGTGTGCTGCCAGACTAATCTAGGGTGCCACCCTGCCATGGGTGCTGGGGCCGCAAAGCAAATTACGTGCCAGAGGGCTCTGAGTCCTCACAGGAAGTAGCACACCAGATGAACTGTGCACGTGCTCCAACCACCCTGAGCATCTGAAGCAGACAACTGAGGGACCAGATTCATTGGAGAAGTGGATACACCTCATAGAAGAGACAATAAAGGCATGAGACTCAAGGCAGACCCAGCTTCTGGGCCAACGATTTCCCAACCATTGCACTGATAGGGTCTTCATCCTCAGAACCCCCAAGCAGGATGCCCAGGGACAGAAAGAGACAGTAAAATGGAGAGACAAAGAAACAATCCTCCAAAGAAAGAAAAGGAATCACTAGAAAATAAACTAAATGAAAAGGAGGCATGCAATATTTCAGAAAAAGAATTCATAGTAAGAGTTATACAGTTCATAAATCAGATGGATGAGAAAAACAATTTATGTAAGAATGAGGAGGAAATCAAGAATGATATAGCTATAATAAAAAAACACACAATAGAAGCGTTCAACAGTAACCTAGAAAAAGTGGAGGACCAAATTAGTGAGTTAGAAGATAAAGCAGAAAAGAAACCCAATCATTTTTTTAGAAAAGATGGCGACCGACAAGATGGTAGGGAGGGAGAGTGTGTGAGAGAGTGAGGGAGCAATAGAGGTGTGTGTATTGAGAGAGAGAGAGAGAGAGAGAGAGAGAGAGAGAGAGAGAGAGAGAGCTAGGGACAGTTATATCCTGCAGGTCTTCCACGGGGCTGCAAAAATGGGCAGTCTTAGATGCCAAAACCCCACTGCTACCATGGACACTCTGGGGGCAGCCAGCATGGGCACAGAGACCATATCATCTTGAAAAACAGAACTGCCTGAGACTAGGATACTAGCCTCACCACCACCCAATCTGGTCTCAGATGCAACCGGAACCCTACATCAACTAGGGACAAAGACCTGGATCCATAGCTACAGATCCACAGACACCAAGAATCCAGACATCCTGGCTGCAAATATCTGTGAGTCACAGATCCCATCTCCCTCCCCACAGGCTTGCTGCAGCACCATAGGAATTGCTGGCCCCACTCCATGCAAGCAGGCCCGCCCACACATGGTGGCTTCAGCTCCATTGCTCAAATTTGAGCCTAGGTGTATGGACACTGGGAACCTGCTTTCCACAGAGATCAGACCCCATGCCCATATAAAGAGGTTCTGGCTCCACTGCCCGAATCTGAGCCTGGAAGTGTGGAAACTGGAAATCTGTTTTCTGCAGAGACCCTACCCCATGCCCACACAGGGCGGCTCTGGCTCTGCTGCCTGAATTTGAGCCTGGGCATGCGAACACTGGGAACCTGCTTCCCGAAGAGCTAAAGTGTGTGCTACAGGACCCCACACCCACACAGGGCGGCAGTGCTGACTTTGATTCTGGGCAAGTGCACATGGAAGTCTGTTTTTCGCAGCGCAGGAGTGGACCTCCTGCTGACAGGGTGGCTGTGCAACCCAGTCCCCCAAGCAGACTAGGAACCCTGATTCCATGCATGAGAGGCAGCACTGAGCACCAGTGACTTGATTCTGTTTCTCCTCATGCACGCCTGGGATCCCTGATTCCCAGTGCATGCATACTAAGAACCAGAGACTTCTACTCTTGGAACATACACACACAGGGACCCTTATTCTCAGTGCAAGGCTGCACCAAGCCATAGAGACTCTAATATTCGATTCTCAGCACAGGCACAGGGGGACTCTGACACCTGGCATGGGCTAGGAGTCTCTGATTTTCAGCACATGCCAGTGGGGTCCTCTTTATCAGCATGGCACAGGTGGAGTTCCTGACTCTAGGTGCTTGCATAAGACTGCACTGAATGCCAGTGACTCTGATCCTGGGCAAGCCTGGCTTCCACCAACCTATGGCAGCCACACGTCTTGGTGTCAAAGCTCTTCAGTGACACTCGGGTGGCACAAAGCTCCCACTGCACATGGCCCAGACCCCCAAACTCGGTGATTGAATCTTAGTCAGGTTATAGTCAGAATGGGGAGACAGCAAAACAATTCCCAGAGCAAAGAAAAAGAAGAATCACCAAGAAAGGAAATAAGTGAAACTGAGACATGCAGCATGACAGAAAAATAATTCATAGTAATTTTTGTACAGTTCATACACCAGATGGATGAAAAAATCAACTTATGCAAAAATCAGGAAGAAATAAAAAATGATATAGCTACAATCAAAAACACCATGGAAGGTTTCAACAGTAGACTAGAAGAAGTAGAAGATCGAATAAGTGAGTTAGAAAATAAGGTAGAGAAAAAAGCCCAATCTGAATATCAACTGAAGAAAAAAATTAAAAAGAAGGAAGAGAGCCTAAAGGAGCTTTGGGACAACATGAAACAAAGTAACATACGCATAATAGGGCTGCAAGGAGGACAAGAAGAGCAGCAAAGATTAGAAAATCTATTTGAAGAAATAATAACAGAAAACTTCCCTGATATGGGAAAGAAAATACTTACACAAGTACAGAGTCCCAAGCAAGATAAATCTTAAAAGACCCACACCAAGACACATCATAATTACAATGTCAAATGTTAATGACAAAAAGAGAATCTTAAAGGCTTCAAGAGAGACAGAGAGTAAACTACAAAAGATCCCCATCAGATTATTAAATGATTTCTCAGCAGAAACACATCAAGCTAAAGGGAATGGAAAGAAGTATTCAAAGAAATGTAAAGCAAAAGACTGAGTACAACAATACTATATCTAGCAAGACTATCAATCAAAACTGAAGGGGAAATCAGGAGCTTTGCAGACAAAAGATAAAAGGCTAAGGGAGTTTGTCACTACCAAGCCAGCAATGCAAGAAATGCTAAAGGTAATACAGTAAAAAAAAATTAAAAAAAAATAGAAAGGGGGGAAGGAACAGAGGACTAAAGTACAAAAATGACTACAAACAAGTACCTATCCTATCTGATAAAAGAGTAATATGCAAATTAGTTTCACTCTGTCACAAAGATGGCCACGCCCATAGCCACAAGATAGTGGTGTCCAGTCCAGCTCAGCCATGCCACTGAAGTCGTCAGGCCTGTTAGCCAGTCAGGTGGCAGGGAAGGTGGGAGGCCTGAGGGGGGGAACAGGTGATCAGAGGGTGCTGGGGAACCCTGCCAAGGCCAGAGGCCTCCACCAGAAGCCTCAGGCATGAGCAGGGGCAGAGCCGGTGAGAAGAGGGGGCAGGGGCGGAGATGTAATCAGAGGGGGCAGGGGTGGAGCTGGTTATCAGAGGGGTATGAGGGTGCCTTACCCAGGCATAAGGCCTGGGCTAGAGGCTGCAGGCCTGGGCAGGGGCAAAGCCAGTGATCACAGGGGCCTAGGCTCCATGAAGCCAGTGATTGGAGGGGCAGGGGCAGGGGCAGAGCCTGCTATCGCAGGGGTCTGTGCATGGGCAGAGCCAGCAAAGCAGGGGATTGGGGGTACCCTGCCCAGGCCTGCAGTCTTGGCCAGAGGCTGCAGTGGAGCAAGGGTGGAGCCAGCAATCAGAGGGGCCTGGGGGTTCCCTGCCAAGGCCTTCAGCCTTGGCCAGAGGCTGCAGTGGGGCAAGGGCAGAGCCAGTAATCGGAGAGGGCAGAGTCAGAGCCAGTGATCACAGGGGCCTGGGCTCTGTGAAACTGGTGATCTGAGGGGCTTTGGGGTTTTCTGCCCAGGCCTGCAGCCTCAGGCAGAGACTGCAGGCCTGGGCAGGGTCAGAGCCAGTGATCACAGGGGTCTGGGGGTCCCCTGCCCAGGCCTGCAGCCCTGGCCAGAGGCTGAAATCCTGGGCCACAGTAGAGCAGGCAAACACAGGGAACTGGGCAGGGGCAGAGGAGGAGATTGCAGGGGCCTGGACAGGGGTGGAACTGGCCATTGCAGGGGTCTAGGGGTCCTCTGCCCAAGCCTGCAGCATTGACCAGAGGCTGAACACCTGGGCAGGGTCAGAGCTGGCGATTTCAGGTGTCTGGGGGGTCCCCTGCCCAGGCCTGCATCCTCGGCCAGAGGTTACAGGCCTGAGCAGGGGTGGAACTGAGTTTTGAAGGACAGGGGTGGAGCCAGAGATCAGAGTGAACTACAGAGGAAACACTTTTTCTTAGCGCTCATTGGCAAAGGTCCTGTATGCCACTGGTAACATTCTTAGTAACTTGAGTAATAAGAATCTGAAAAGGTGATCTAGGGTTTTTTTACCACACTCCTGGAGAGAAAAAATGAAAGTCCACTGCTGGAGGGCTAAGAATGCATATCCTTCCCTAGCCAGTTTGGCTCAGTGCATAATGTCTCAGCCTGCCGACTGCAGGGTCTGAGTTCAATTCTGACCAAGGGCATGTACCTAGGTTACAGGCTCCTCCCTGACCAGAGCCCAGGTCAGGGCTCATGCAGAAGGCAACCAATCAAAATGTTCCTCTCGCTTTGATGTTTCTGTTTTTCCCTTCTCTTCCACATTCTCTAAAAATCAATGGAAACATATCCTCAGGTGAGGATAAAAAAAAGAAAGAAATGTCATATCCTATGAAAGACACATCTTGAAAATGCCTAAAGAAAGTTGTCATTTTTTCATGGTGAAGGGACTGGAGTCTGTGTTGATGAAAACACCTTGGTGACTGTGGTGAATGGCAGTGGCTGCAGCACTGGGGTGATGGGGCTGGTGGCTTCCCCTGATTATCCTGCTTGCCTCCCACAAAGGGAGGCAAGACTGCAGCTTAGGCCCACTCCCCAAGAGTATCAGGGAGTGGGCCTAAGCCATCCGTAGGGCATCCCCTGAGGGCTCTCAGTATGTGAGAGGGGGCAGGATGGGCTGAGGAACTCTCCCAGTGCACTAATTTCATGCACTTGGCCTCTAGTCAATAATAACATTAAACATAAATAGATTAAATGCTCCATTCAAAAGACATCCAGTGATTGAATGGATAAGAAAACATGTATATGCTCTCTATAGGAGGCCCACCTCAGAACAAGGGACTCACACAGATTGAAAGTGAAGGGATGAAAAAATATCTACCAGGCAAATGGAAATGAAAAAAAGCTGAGGTAACAACATTTATATCTGACAAAATAGACCTCAAAGTGAAGACCATAATAAGAGACAAGAAAGATCACTTGGTAATTCTAAAAGTATCAACACAACAAGAGGATATAACTCTGGTAAACATTTATGCACCCAATGCAGGAGCACACAAGTACATAAAAAAAAAACTTCTGGAAGATATCAGGGGAGAGATTGACAGCAACAAAATCACAGTAGGAGACTTTAATATTCCATTAACATCACTGGATAAATCCACTAGAAATAAAAGTAGCAAAGAAATATCAATCCTAAACGATTCACTAGATCAGATAGACTTAATCAAGATCTTTAGAACATTCTAAATCAAAACTACTGAATATACATTCTTCTCAAGAGCATGTGGGACATTTTCAAAGATAGACCACATATTGGGATACAGGAAAAGTCTCTCCAAATTCAAGAGGATTGAAATCATATCAAGCACCTTCTCAGATCATAATGGCATAAAATTAGAAATCAACTACAGTAAAAACTTCACAAAAATTCAAACACTTGGAGTGGGTCACCAAAGAGATAAAAGAAGAAATGTAAAACATCCTGGAAGGAAACAACAATGGAAACACAACAATCCAAAATCTTTG